>SNQJ01S0288950.1:0-10846 GCA_010110895.2 Picea sitchensis | reverse complement strand
GGTGTTACCAGTGATTAGTGGTTAAATTTGATGAGTATTTACATGTTTTCTCTCTTTTTAACGGCCATATACTGGTAATTTTAAAAATTACACGTAATTAGTGATGTCCACATAATTCCTAAAAATGTTAAAATGATGGGCAAGTTGAAAATTTACCTGCACCAGTTGTGTCAAAGAAAAATAGGTGTGTCAAAGGCATGTGCAATTGCATTAAAATGTTTTTATAAATTTCAATTTCGTGTCGAGCAACAAAAGTTGTTAAAAGATAAAAGCCTAAAATTTCTCATAAATTTGAAATTGTTTTTTTGAAAAGACAAAAATTAAAATTTCTCCCATTTGAGGACAATTTTACCACAATTAAAACACTACAAGTTTTATATTCATTTGTTCCTAATGTCTCTCACTTTTAACCATTTTTAAAATATAAGTACAAACAATGTCCAAAATGCCCAAATGGTATCCACTAACCACAACAATGATTGAGGCTTGGATAACTACCATTGAGATGGGAGAAAATATTGGAAATTCTACCCAGCCCAAGAGTAGTGATTTTTGAGGGGGGAGCATTGAATTCAATCTGCATATGAACTACTTTTTTCCTTTTCCTATATGCTATAGCTATCTTGGAGTCATTGCATGCATCCTACTTAGTTTTTGGAAAATTCTTTGTGTACAAAGGATTGGATCTATGCACTGAGGCATAGAAAGAAATTGGAACCTTTTATTTGGTGCTTTTCAAAATTGAAATTGTGTGCAAGGTGCTATCTCAAGGCATTTTGTTAAACTTTTATGTTTGTTTTTGATGGTGTTGAATTTCACAGTTTGATGATGTTATGTTAAAATGCAATTTCATAATAATTTTATGTTGTACATGGGATGTCTTTGTATTTGCAATAAAAATGAACAAACATAATATTTAAATGACAAACAAAAATAAAAATAAAACGCCATGGGAAGGGTAGTTTTAAAAAACAAACCCGTCATAAAAAAATTACTTGACGGGTAGGAGTGCCCATTAAATTTATACCTTGCATAATGGAAAACTTCTGAAATTAAATGACGTAGTGACATTCAAAACTATTAACTTAAAATCAAAAATAAAAACAAAAAAAAAAAAAAAAAAAAAAAAAAAAAAAAAAAAAAAAAAAAAAAAAAAAAAAAAAAAAAAAAAAAAAAAAAAAAAAATTTTAGTATATATATATATATATATATATATAGGTATTCATATTGTAAATAATTAATTATTATGTTAATAAGAAATATTATTATTTCCTAATAAGAAATATCATGTCTTTGTTACTATTTTTATTAGCATAAATATCATTGTATATTGGAGTTTATAATAACATGTGTTTTTCTTAAAAGGTTATCTGTGGGGCCCCTTTGTCCCACAAACAAGGAGGTCTCATACACCAATTTAAGTTATTATTATTATTATATTGGAGTTTATATGTTGTTGTGACATCTCTTAATCAATGCGGGATTAATTTTTCGTATAAATACATATTTATGTTCTAAAAATAATTATAAGAGGCAAAAGATTTTAGATATATCCAACTTAGTAATATACATTTTTCAAGAAAGGCATGTGAAAGGGGTATTGTAGGGTAAATTTACAATGGAGAGAATTTTTATTTTTGGGCATAGAGGGGGCAAGAAAAATAAGCAACAAGGATATTCACACCACAACCAATCAACAATTATGTTAGTCATAATGTATAATGAAAAACAACTTAATACCTTAAAACCAAATCTAAAATAAAAAAGTAGTACTACCACATGTACTCTTTTAGTTATTTATTTAAGATTAAAAGTACAACTTCATTTAAAACCATAGTCTTAACAACAATATCGTTGCAAACAAAATCTTGAATTCAACAAATGAATTGAAAAATGGTACTGTTAGTAGCACTATTTTTTTGTAGAGGTTTAAATTATAACTTGTTTGAATCTAGGTCTTAACAATTAGTACAATTGCAATAAAAATTTTAAAATCAACTCATCACTACTACCTTTTTAAGTTTAAAATTATAATTTGTTTTAAATCATAAACTTAACAACTACTAGTATTATTATAACTAAAATCTTAAAATCAATCCTTAATAAAAAAAAATATATTAATAATATCATTTTAGTCTTAAAATTACACCATTTTTAAAATAATAACCTAAATACCAATATTATTATAAACATAATCATCAAAATTAAAAAAAACTTAGAAAACACACATATATATAACAAACTACTTTAAACCAAAAATAAATAAATTATATATATATATATATATATATATATATATATATATATATATATATATATATATAAACATGGTTCAACCTAATTCATCTTTTTTTCATTTTTCTTAAAATAAACACTAAAACAAAACATTTAAAAAAAAATAAAAAATTATTTGAAAAAAATAAAAATTAAACAAATTTAATATATATATAATTAAAAAAAAAATCAAATTAAAATTATAAATTATAATATTTATAAAACAATTAAAAAATTAAAATAAAACAATAAATTGAAAAATAAATAAATGATAATTAAAGGAACTCCCCTCTTTGCCCCTTACCTCCATTTACCTTCTTACAATAATTTTGTGGCGGCGGGTTTTACACCTACCATCTGTTATTTCATAACTTTTATTTATTTATTTATTTATTTTTACCTTTTTTTTTTTTTTTTTTTTTTTTTTTTTTTTTTTTTTATTTTTTTTAACTTATTTTATTTTTTATTATTATTTATTTTGAATTTATTTTATATGAAATAATTCCATTCCCTTTAAAACAGATGATTCATTTATTTATTTTTCTCATAGATACCACTTGGCAAGCACTACATTTTATCATGTTACACAACAACCAAATCACTTGTTAAGGCTTGTTTCTATCTAGTCACAAGGGATAGTTCGATTGGCGAGAAAGTGCGCACACTCTCCCAGGTTGAGGAGAGGTCAATGAAATTCAAGCCCTGCCACGAAGTCCCTGGGCTGCTGCTTTTCCACTCCCCTATCATCCACTATGTGGGAAAGTATCGGGATGGGTTCCCAACAAGTTAATTTCCATTGAATAAAAAAAAAAAAAAAACGGCTTCTATGGAAGGACGATTGTTTTCCTTAAAAAAATGATTTTTTTCTCTATGGTTTTGATTCAATTTCATGTAATAATGCAAAATCGCTGGCATTGAATGACATAAAGGTATTGAATGACGTAGCTAAATATTAGATTCCCACTTGTTCCATGACACCATTTTCAAATTGATGAATTTAAGATCACATTAACTATTTATGAGTAGGACTATGGGAATAATTTGTATTTGTTTTTATGAGAAAGTGAAAGATTTCACATAAAGGCATTGAGTGACATAAGTAAATATTAGATTAGCTTTAAAGTTGTTTCATGACACAATTTTCAAATTGATGAATTTTAAAATCACGTTAGATATTTATGAATAAGTTGAAAGACTATGTAAAAAATGGATTAGTTTTATGAGTAAGTGAATGGATTATGGGAAGAATTTGGATTTGATTTCAATTTAAAGAAGAAGAGTTAATTTGTCTTTCAAAAATTTAAAAATATAAGTAGGTGTGGGTGTGTCAAAATATAAGTGGGTGAAACAAGTTGGCTGTTATACACTTATGAGTAATTGTATTTTATTGACAAGTCTTTTTATCCATTTAAAAATATGAGTAGGTGTGGGTGGGTCAAAATATGGGTGACTGGAATAAGTGGGGTTGCTATAGAATTATGAGTAACTGCATTCTATTTACATGTATTGTTACCCATTTAAAAATGTAAATAGGTGTGTGTGGGCCAAAATATGAGTGGGTGGAATAAGTAGGATTATTATACATTTATAAGTAATTGCATTGCGCTGCAAGGTCTTGTAATCCATTTAAAAATACAAGTAGGTGTGGGTGGACCAAAATATGAGCTTGTGGAATAAGTGGGGTTGTTATACAATTATGAGTAATTAATTGCAGTCCATATATATAGGTCTTGTTATATATATATATATATATATATATATATATATACATATATCATAATAATGATAATTCATACCTACTGTATAGTAGAAGGAAGGGGGAAAGCCATATTCACACCATTCATATAGTAATGCATTTTTATAGGAAGGTATGTGAAAGGGGGCAATGTTGAGTAGTACTATATATATAGGTTCCTTATTACCCATATATATATATATATATATATATATTTTGACATTCACCATATCAAGGATATTCATATTCATTCCATAGTAGAAGGGGGAAAGTCCTATTCATACCATTCATAGGAGATCGCATTTTCTAAGAAATGTATGTGAAAGGGGCAATGCTGAGTAGTACTAGTGAGATTTTTTTTGCGCAAAGGAAGAGGGAAGGTTGAGCAACAAAGATTTTCACCCCATAACCAATCAACCGTTATGTTAGTAGGAAGGCCACTTTCTGTGGTTTTCCTTTTATTTGTGCTATGATCATGGTATATGATATATTGTTATGGACCATATCTTTCAACCAATGCGGGATTAATGTTTTGTATAGATAGGTTTTTATGTCATAGAAACAATTCCAATATGCATATATTTCATTTTATTTGACTTAGTAATGGACATTTTCTAGGAAGGCATGTGAAAGGAGTACTATGGACTAATAATCGGTGAGAAAAAAAATAATGTTTTTTGTATGGAGGGATGTTGGAAGGCCAAAAAACAAATATATTCACACTAAAACCAATCAACAATTATAATAGGAGGAGACACCACTCCTTTGTATACCCTCATTGGCAAAGGGATCATGGTATATTGGAGCTTATATGTTGTTGTGGGGTCACATCTCTCAACCAATATGGGATTAATTGTTTTGTATAGATAGTATTTATGTCATAGAACAATTCCAAGATGCACATATTTTAGACATATTCGACATAGTAATGGGAATTTTTCTCGAATACATGTGAAAGGAGTGATAAGAAATAAAGTTTCACACTAAACCAACTAGGAAAGAGAAGAAAAAATTAAGAAGAAATTAAATGATAAACAAGCACAAAGTACATAGATGTTTTACCTTAAAACCCAAACCGAGAAAACCAACATTCTTTGAGTGTCTTTTCTCTCTTTGTTGTATTATTCATTCAATGAATAAATAGTTACATGATTAACCTTGGTCTATACTTAAGACACAATCACCATCATACTCTCTTTATATATAAGAAAACCCTCAGAACTAATTTGGTTTACATCTACATGACCAACACCTAAAGTTTACAAGATACTATACACTTTATTTATAGGATTTACAGTAGGAAAACTCCTAAATCATGGTGCCCAAAAAAGGTTACAGATCCATGTAGATGATTGGCTACAATCCTATAAATCTCGTGATTATGTTATAGATGACTACAAGTTAAATACCCAACCGACCTACAGTCAGTCTTCAGCTAGTTTCCACTTGAACTCCTGTCGACCTCCCATCAATTGGTTCTCATTTGACCACTTCGACCTTCAAACTTTTATGATCGATCACTTGGACCTTGACATAAACATAAACTTGACTTAACTCGTCCAATTGAACATTCACCTAGTTGATCCACCTCAACTAGATAATCAATTGATTATTCTTTCACTCTACAAAGAATATAGCATTCCCAACATTCTCCCACTTGTTGTTTCTTTGTAGAAACAACACCTAAAACTTGGTTCATGGACCCATAGCAACAATGCCCATTTCCTCTCTACACCGTGAGAACTTTGTAGCACTCACATACCTGGTTAATGAGCCTGCTATGTTTTCCAAAGTGTCTACCTTCCAACAACATTGTTGCTTTCCACCATGTCTCACTTAAATGGTATTGTACATCAATATGTTTTGTCCTAGAATGGTAAGCTAGGTTCTTTTCCAATAAATATTGTTCTCTTACTATCACAATTCATCCTCATATCTTGCTTCTTAAACCCGATATTTGAACACATTCGATGCATCCATTCTACTTCTTTGCTTCCATTGGTGTCTTCCATGTATTCAACTTCAGGTGTTGACAAGGATACAACACCTATTGCTTACTGATCCAACTGATTTTTCCAATCAACATTTTGAACACATATCCATCGGTCAACCTTCATCAATCCGTGACTCTACCCAAAATTTAACACTAACAAAGCCATGTACATTTACTTTCCTATCAATTTCAATTTTCCCTTGGTAGCATATAACATACATTTTGTTACAATTAACTGAACACTCTCTTGATGACAATCCAATGGTCTTTCCTAGGTGTCAACATGTATCCGCTTCAATACTCCCATTACATGAGCAATGTATGGTCGAAAAGTGTACCATCGCCTACATCATACTACTAACAAAACTAACATAGGGAACACATGTCATGTCCACTATTTCTTCTGTAAAATGGGACATCATTCATCAATTAGTCTTGTTCCTATAAGAACTGGTAATTGAATTCAGCTTGCGAAACCTCGTGCATGTTGAAACTATTCAATATTGTTTCAATGTAATTCCTCTGTTTTAACCAAAGATTTTTGAAAACTCGATAACTCTTGATGCACAATTCTAGGGATGAACCCCAAATTGTAAAATGTAAAATGTAAATATGCTTATAAGTTGGTGAGTTAATGATACAAGGTCTTGGGTCTGATTTTGCGCGCATTGAGTCAGTGCACGGGAATCTCATACCAAAAGAAGAGTGTGCACATCTATAGTTTTGTGCACAATCTCTAAACACTTCGCTTCCTGGCCCGCGAAAAATAACTAAACCGGCCAAGTATTGTGGCAACTCAAAATGTGAATGTGGTGATGTGAATAGACCTTGTGAAAAAGGCTTCTACCGAATGTGAATAATATTCTAATATATGTTGCTGTAGAACCGCTGAGAGGATATGTTGAAAAGAGACCACAATGGTTGATAAAGGTGGTGGAAGGCACCAAATGGTGGCATTAACTTCCATCAAAACCAATACCGTATTTAGACTTCAATGGCCCAGAGAACCAAGAGCGGGCTTGTCAGTTCAAATTAATTACTTGTAGGTTGGTGGTGGATGGCTCCTCATGCATAATGAGGGATGGGGGTAAGACCGCCCATCTGTGGGGTCCTGACACCTGACCACCACAAGGGAGATCATGCCACATGCAACCTCGCTGGAAAGGAAAAGGCAGGAGGAGTGTGCAATTATGGGTAGATGCAAGGGAGGAAGAACTCTGGGAAAATTATGCAGAGTGAGTGATAGTGGAGAAGAAGGAGAGTAAGCTTCATTCTTGGTCACTGGAAGACAGAGACATAATCTCATAGTATCTTGGTCTCAACTCGGGGGTGGCTAGTGGTAAATCCGTTGGGAGTCGTTGAGCCTATGGTTGGGTGGAAATGATCACCCCTCTCAGCAGTTGCATCACCTCTGGTGTTTTTTTGATAAGTGTTTTGTCTCTAGCATCTTGAAATATATATATTCTGACATTTATAATCATAAGCTGTGAAATTGTGAACGATTTCAATGCAAGAATGTATGTATGGTGTTTTGATCAGTACTGGTAGTTGCATGTTTATAATGGAAAGACTACGTATGGCTTATGTTTTCATAAATCACTATTTATATGCATACTGATCTAATTCAGACTTCACATCTGGTCTTCGAGAGAGAGATACCCTTATCTATCTTAGATAGTACCCTGGGTAAACCTCCCCATAGAGATACCCTCCTTGAAAATCCCATCAAGAACCTGGAAAGAGGACGTGAAGGTGCAAAGCCTTAGTAACCCTGCATGAGGAGGAGCGATCCTCTTGAAATCTCGAGATGGCTATGTAGGGATAAGTATCGTTTGACGGGCGAGATCCCGTCGGAATATTTGCGGTCACTCACGACCGTTAGATTGAAAGGAGAAGAGGGGGAATTAAATGCCTCGACCCCTTTCCTTTGTTTTGGTGAATAGTGAAGAGACCAAGACTGTCGACTCTAAGGTCCGTAAGAATATCTGGACCGTTGGTTTTTCCACGTCCAGGGAGCAGTGGGAGAGTGTGTGGCATTGGGACCGATATGAACCATCAGATCTTAGCTAGAAAACTCGACAGTCGTTAGTTTTGTAGGGAGATAGATGAGGGTTAAGACCTCGTGAATAGGGGTGAAAGTCTCAAAATAAATCTGAACCGTTCGATTAAAGGAGGCCACGTGTCGCGCGATTACTCATTTCAAGAAATCAAAAATCGTGAATTCGGGAGTCTCGTTGATAAGGGATTGGGCTCTCGTATTGATAAGTCCCAAAGGGAATAAGACTATGGTCTTATGAGAAGTGGCTATACTGGCCAAGGCATAGCTCAGGAGAGGTAGTGCAGTTATGCACAGGCTCCCTATAAAGCAAGTAGAGACCGAGACCCACTCAAGTCCTAGACTTGATGAAGGAGAGCAATAGATGTGTTGAAGACTCTTTTAAGAGTCAAACCCAGGAGGAAGAGCGCAAATCTCCCAAGTTCCTCATAGTTGACGAAGCTCAGGATAGATAGCACCTGGTCAAATGCACAGACCCTGTAGGAATTCACAGAGGTCGAGGAAATCTTTCACGGCTTCAGAGTAGAGAAGCCCAGGAGGGATAGTGTCGTTTTATGCTCAGAGCGATAGCTACGAAGGTCGCAGAGGAGAAGAAAAGGCCGAGAGCTTTGATACTTAAGAAATCTTCCAAGGAGAAGGAAGAGAAGTGCATGCTCAAGGAAGAGCTACAACCGCCATTAGATTAGCTGGAGCGAAATAGATTTGTGTCATCGAAAATGTACATCCAGACGTGTGCAGAAGAGAGAAGAAACGGACAACAGAGACACTTCGAGATAGAAGTGGTGAACAACTGATAATTGTTGGATCTTGCAGAGTTGCAAGGCGGTTAGGGTTGGTGTAGTCCGGAAGAGGTCCGAGTTCGGGATCTCACATCTCGAGGTTTCATAAGAAGAGAGCGCAAGGGTTGGGTGCTTCAACCCACGAAGTCGCGAAGTACGAAACATGACGAGGAAAATTTGAACCATTGAATCCAGGAACGGGAGGACCATTGGATCAGAACTCCGTGGAGATATCGTATATTGGGAGTTCGGGGGTTCGGAGGTTGGAAGGGCCACTTTCGACCATAGAAGTTGTGAAGTGCTGAGAGCCGAGGCTCGTGAGAACATGTGGCACATCCATCAAATGGGGCCCGTGTGGTCGATAGGTGGACACACGTCGCCTGGGAAGGAGTCAACCTTTTGTTGACTTCTCGCATATCGGAGGTTCGTGAGATAGAAGCACGAAGGCTCGACGCCCCAACTCGCGAGGCTGCGAGTAGCGAAAAGTGTCAAAGGGAAGTCAACTATCACCTTTCAGGGTTTATCAGAGTCGAAAAACTCGATGCTTTGGTAGTGTCAAGTCGTGAAGAGTGAAGGGACGCCATACTAGTTAGGCCTGTGGCCATAACCGCCGATTAGATGAGTGCGGTTAAGGGATGGCAGGGTCTGTATCAGGTCCCATAGGGACTCGGGGAATTCTATTCTTAGGAGAAAAGAAGAAAATGGGCGAAAATTTTTAATTTCCATAGTGGGTATGTGACAAATTCATATCAGAGCATGGTTACAACACTCGGCCTGCTTGGGCTCATGAACGAGTTGCGCAGAATCTCCGTTCGGAACACTCCTAAGAGGAGTAACCCTCTATCTTAAACCCTTTTATATTCAAAGGATCAATGTTTGAAAAATAGGAACCCGACTGTGTATGCATGTGAAAGAATTATGAATTTTTGCATGGGTTATAAAAATGTATCTAACTATTGACTAACAACTAGCGTTTGTCTTTTTCACCCAAGCAGGTGATCAGTCGTGGGGATTTACAAATGTAGAGAATGGTGAATCACCAAGAGGTGGGAGAGGGCCCTCACAATAGAGACTAAGAGTCTGATGAAAGAAGGGCAATAGGGACCCCTCCAGATCTAGCTGAGACTGTGAGGAGTCTCATGGTCGAATTGCAAAGCTACAAGGCCGACAATGAAAGGATGATTAAAGAACAAGAAAAGCAGATAGAAATTAACACAGTTTTACTGTAGAGCTTATCTGATCTGCAAAGACAAATGCAGCATGAACCTGAAACTCAGAAACATGGTCATATCAATGGCCACACTGAGAGGAGCACCTTGAAAAAGGTCCACCCCAGAGGTAAGGGACCAGTTCTGAGTGATTCCTCTGAGAAGGAAGCTGGTGATTCAGAAGACTCTTCCAGCTACAGAACTAGTTTCTATTCTCGAAGAAAACAGAAGAAGCAAAAGACTTCCAAGGGTCATAAATTTGAGGAATTCAGAAAGGCCAAAGCACCCTCCTTCGATGGTGAGATAAAGAAGGGAGAGGAAGCAGAGGCCTGGCTGCTTGGACTAAAGAAAAAATTCAGAGTCCATGATTTTTCAGAAAATTTGAAGGCCTGAGTAGCCACCTTCAATACTTCCGGAAGAAGTATTTGTCGGAAAAATATTTCTATGAGAAGACAAAAGAGTTTTATGAACTCAAACTGGGGCAACTCACTATAGAGGAATATGTCAAAAAATTCCTTAACTTGTTGAGATATGTGCCTTATATAAAAGCAGAAAAGGAAAAGGTGCAGTGCTTCATCAGTGGGCTACCCAAGGACTACCAGAACATAATTGAATTTGATGAGCCAAAGACCCTAGAAGGCACTATTCGAAAGGCAATATATTGTCAGGAATAGTATGGACATCGAGCAGAACCTCGTGAAGGATGGAAACCAAAGAATAGTTCAAGGTTTCAGAAAAAGGGGATTAAATCCCCAGGATTTAAGAACTATAAGAAGAACCCAAGAATGAACTTTCCAGCCC
>SNQJ01S0288948.1:0-10846 GCA_010110895.2 Picea sitchensis | reverse complement strand
CAGTGGATTCACAAGTCCCTACGCTCACATGGACAATATGCAACGAATCTCCTGTTGCAAATGTTAACTGAAAAGATCCCTGGCGATCCAACAGCGGCAACGAGCGTTTAAACAGATGCGAAATCTCACGGCTCCCTCTCTCATGATCGGTGCAGTAACAATTAAATATCCTTCAACAGTGACAGTGGAAAACGGAATCAAACAACAAATCTAGAAAAACACACATAAAAACGAATCTATGCTCACACTATAACCTACAATCTACAGCAGCGGATTCATCTCACATTGCTCTCATATTCCATCCCCTCTCGTGAGAGAGTCAGGGCTGTTCTAGCTCTGATACCAAAATAGAAATTGAAAGCTCAGCCATTGCACAGGGATAACACACAATAATTGATTATATTACTGTATTGTTACACACATACATAGCTACATATATAGCTGGATTCAGATCCAACTAACTCCACTCTTGGAGGGATAGGTTGAGAGAATATCTCAACATCCTCCTACAAATCTTCAAACCAATCTCCAAATCAACATAATCATTAATTGCTAAACATGTTCCCACAATTGTTTAATGAGATTCTTCTTTGAACCGTGAAGGTTGAGTATGTTTAAAGTAGTTTTTTCACATTAGTTGTAGTTCATCTTTGGAAAATATCGACAGGTCTCTACGATTTCCCTTTGAGCTCTTAACCATATGTCATGTAGTGAGGAATTCATCTTTGTATATTCTTAGGTTTTTAGTCTTCCACAATGAGTACATGATAAATTCTTAGGTTTCTTAGGTTTATTTGGATAATAATCATCTAATAGAAGAAGATGATAGTCATTTTTTATGGACAACATCTTTGTAATGATTACCAAATTTCATAACTAGATCATAACTTAGCAAAGTATATGATTTGTCTTCTACATTCATTTTATCAAGTAATAAAAAATCAAAATCTTCTTTAACTTTCCTTTTATATAATATTTAATTATCTTCATTATTATAAACTAGTTAAATTATATTTTAAATAATATAATAATTTGTTTAATATAATATAACATTTTATATTTTTATATAATTATTACATATATCTTAGGTATTTTTATAATATTTTATATTTTAGACTTAATATATTGTGTTTTAGATTTGATATTCTGCTCCTTGTCCGGATGAGGGTTTCTGTTCATCAATTTAGTATTTGGCTTGGGGTGACCTTAAAATAGATTATTATTATTATTATTATAGAGTACTACAAAATAAATATTTTATCTAAATCAAATAATAATAAATCATAAAAAAAAATATGATTTAACTTTGCTTTTATATAATATTTAATTATCTCACTTATTTTAAACCAATTAAAATAACTAAATTATATTTTAAACATGCTAATCATTTAGTTTTTTGAATAATATATTATTTTATATTAAATATATCTTGTAGTGTGTAGTAATTATATTTAAAATTTCATGTTATGGTATGATATATTTTTGGAATGGAAATAGTATGATCGTTGATGTATGTTAAGCCATCGGGGCCCTCGATACCTCTCGCCGGAGACGGTATTCTCTATCGGTAAATTCATTCAATTCTTAAATAGATGTTTGACCATCGACAAAGCTGATATATTCTTGAATGATTACCATATTTATGCTTGTAGTGGTCACCTCTTAGGTATTTCCACAAAAAATCGTATTCGTGTGGTACTTATATCCCACGTTGTTTCATGACAACATCCATGCTATCAAGCGATGTGATAAATGTTATCTTTACGCCAACAAAGCCTGAGTACCACCTTCTCTTCTTCATCCTGTCATTATTGCAGGCCCCTTCTGTAAATGGTGCATAGACTTCATGAAATGTCATCCTCCATCCATTAATGGACACAAATACATCATCAATGCAGTACGGTAAAAGCACCAAATGGGACTAAGCCATACCCGCTTTCAAAACTATAAGTTGATGCCAATGCATTTTTCTTCAACCATGTCATTTTCCCATTGAGTCCCTCTAGTTAGTGTTTGATCTGCGATGTAATCTGAGAAACTTGAATGTTGAGGAACTTTCTTCAAAGTGGAAATACTCGGGGTTTTTCCTCCCTATACTACATTGTGGTCCAACGGATAGATAGAGGGGTTGTCCAGCAATGTCCTCAAAATACAATGCCTGACCTACCGTCAACCAACATTAGACCAACTAGTATCATATGTTTTTTTCTCTGGGTATGGGATTATCACACGTCACCCAAAATGACATAAGTTTTATAACGTTCCACCTCATCCATGGGATTGAAGCCACCCTCCCTATCAAGAGTGAAATCCCCACCATGTTATGCCTTGCATTAGTATTACCTACGTTCCTACGGTGAGCGGCTTATTTGACCTTAAATTGGCTTGATGAAGAATCGTCGATCTTCATTTAGCTTCCTGATAGGAAGCCAAAAGAAATGGTCCAATGCCTCCTTGAATGCCATGTCAGCTTGCTGGCTCATTTAATGATGGTGATGCATCTTGTGTTAGCCCTCGATATCATCCTATGTGCTCTGAGGCACAAGACATTGAATCCATTATGGCATGGAACCTATATTGTCCAACACTTCCTCACAAAGGGAACATACATACTTGCCTCTTCATAAGGATACCCTTTCAAAGAACATGTTAATGGGTTGTACTTGAACAAGTTTTGTGCCTAAGCATAGCCCCCCTCCCTTAGGTTTCTCTTTCTACACATTTCTGGACTTTTTAGTCTTCTTTTCTTCCACCATTCTTCATGTTTGATCTATCATCCATGTGCCAAACGACATCATCCATGAGCTACTCCATAGGTTACATTGATGATGCCATCATTGGACCGAATCTTGCCCAAATGACTTGGTCTATCCATACCCCTGTATTTCTCCACTCTATTGGCATATGTTTTCAGGCTCAACCACCGTAACTAAGTTTAATACGACGCTTCCGTCTTTGGTCTCCTCGCAGGGCAGTCATCGTCGCATTCGCCTTAAGCGTTCTATTAGATTCTAACCTCTTCCCTCACATTTCCAATGTATATCATTACGATGACTTGCCTCTTTCCCAAATAATTGCAAGTTACACTATTATTTAACAACTTTTATTCAATCACATTTAAAGATATTACAAGGCCGTTTGATAGTAGAAAATAATATGGCTAACATAGTATTATATTGGGATTTATCACATTAAACATTATTTTATACATAAACATCATACATATGTCACAACACACACAGAAAAGGCATCATAAGCATAAAACATAACACATGAAGATATGAATGATCCATAAAATATATGTCCATATATATATATATATATAATCCGCGGTGTCATCAATTTCCCGAAATAGTACATATGCATCATTCAGCAATAGTGGAGTCCCCACCCTATGTTACAAAGTGGGTATCACTACCCTATAAAAAGTAAGGTATCTCCTTCACCGATACCAAATGGGCTTGTGACCCTATATGCAAAAATCGACACTCCGCGATGCCCCAAACTCCCGGGTCATGTGTGTCATCGAGGGAGGCACTTGCCCCCACCTGGCCAAGGGCCCCTCCAGTCCGAGAGGCTGATCGTCCTGGTCATCATTGTAGCATCTTGCCGCTAAGAATCGAGTCCTCCCTCAGTTATTATTCCATGCACTCCGGGACCTCCTTATCTCGATATGGGCCCATGCCCTCGCTGCCACCTGTTACCCAGGTGGAAGTGGCGACGACCTCTCTAGCATCCCTCTGCGGCCTCACGCTGTGGCTCATGTGTTGGTCCAACACCAACGTCATCTTGTCTCTTCCTCTCTCTCCCTCCCTTGTCCTACATGAGCAGATCCATGACCATCTCAGCCTCTAAGCCTCAAGTTCCCACATCTCCAAATTAACACCAAAGATAGTGTCAACATCCACAAACACATATATAATCTGGAAATGCTAGATTCAAAATCCACAAAACTATAATACAAAAACATACTCTGATCACATTCTCCCATGGGCTAGCATATCGTCATATCAGAACCGGTAGTCCATACGGTGTCTATGTGTGGAATTTGTTGGTGTCCGTGCTCAGTTTCCACGTTAGTATCACTGTGTAATTTACCCGCCACACACCCACGCCAGCGTAATTAGGTGAAATGTAATGGCCACCACGTGGTTTTGGGTGATGATAATTTATAAAATCTCTGTAAGCGGCGTGTTTTCCGTAAGCCACGTACTATTAGGCATCCTTGAGAAAATATCTCCAATGAAACCATGTGTTTTTCCAACAAAACCACGTATTTGGAGGCATCCACAAGTAAATCACACATACGTGTTTTGGGTGATGAAGACTTTATCATCCTTCACTAATGGCGATAGGTAATATCATCATCCTTCACTAATGTTGATAAGTAATGATGTGAGCAAAAAGTTTTGATTGAAAATATAAATCAATGATAATAGTGATGAAAAGGGAATGAAATTATTTTAGAATTGTTTTTAAATAATTTTTATCTTGATGTATAGAATTATATTTCAAATATTTAGAGATGTAATTAAGTAAACATAATTAATAACTATTTATGTGAGTCTTTTATCTAATCTCCTTTAATAATGGTAATATAGTCTATACTAATCATTTAAATGAGTAAGATATGTTTTGATTTTTATTTTCAATTTGAAAACACAAATATGGTAGTGTTATTTACTAGTTGAACCACTATGATAGTGGAAATAATGTTAAATTCAACATGGAGACTTTGAAAATGAAGCAATAATATGACATTAAATCTTGGAATTTTGAGGATGTTTTGTGTACTACATAGGTTGTAGTCAAATTCATGACAATGTCATTAAAAATAATTTGTAGTAACTCTAGAAATACTATTAGTCAAAGGTAAATTGTAGTAACCATAAAAATATGTAAGCATAAGGACTAAGAAATATCATCATAACATGGATATTTCCATATTATCAACTCCTTATTTGTCATTTAGTGTACTCCTACTTACATTCAAATCCTCTCTCTTCCTACTCCATCCCTAACTTTCTATTTTGGAGGTTCATTCCTTGCTTGTTCCTTGAGTCAATAACATGATTTTCTTGCAAGTTTGTTACTAAATTTTTGATCTAAAAACATGGGAAAAATTGAACTTTGTTGAATGATTGGATAGTTGATCTACATCAAAGAAAATTATGTCAATCTTACATGTCTTTCTTAGTTTTTTTTTTTTTTTTTTTTTTTTTTTTTTTTTTTTTTTTTTTTTTTTTTTTATAATATAATATAATTTTAATAACTTTCATATCTTCTACTCTTTTATTTTGCAGTCACGTTACTCTAGATTCCTAGCAATGTTCAGTTTCAATCACCATTCTAAATGTGTTTACAATTGTAATGAGATTCTTTTGAATTTTGAAGGGTTGAGTATGTTTAAGTCAAATGCATTAGTTCTAGTTCTTAACTGTGGAAAAAGGTTGACCCTATATCTATAGTATGAATTTCCCTTTGAGATTTTAACCACATGTTATGTAGTGAGGAATTCATCTTTGGAATTCATCTTTGTATATTCTTGGGTTTCTGGTCTTCCACAATGAGTACATGATAAATCCTTAGGTTTCTTAGGTTTCTTTTATTAGTAGAAGAATTTTTTCTATCCTTTGAGGTGAACTAATCTGAGTCATGCAAACTATTAGTTTAAACTATTAGTTTATGGTAATTGTGAAAGTGGACATTGGTATTTTCGATCCTAAAACCCTTAACACAGCCCTTATATAATTTATTAATTTAAAGTAAATAGTGCCCTGTAAAACATTTTATGGTAAAAATATATTTTAGATATTATATAAAAAACTTTACATTTTTTCTAGTAATATATTATACCTTAGGTTTCTTGATTCTTTATTAGTGAGAGATTTTTTTCTATCCTTTGGGAGTGAAGACTAATCTCAGTCATGCAAAGTCTTGTTTATGGTAATTTCCAAAGTGGATGTTATTATTTTCGATCCTAAAACCCTTAGCTTACAACCCTTATCATATAAACTTTTTATATATAATATAGTAGAAAAATGTAAAGGATTTTTTATATAATATCTAAAAATATATTTTACCATAAAATGTTTTATTTCTCAAGCTATTTACTTTAAATTAATAAATTTAGCCCCCTAAAATCATATATATTTAATTGTCTTGAAACTTATAAAACTCATATTTAATCATCTCTATACATTAAGACCATGAAAACATAAATACACTATAGAAATGAAAATTCAGGCCAATCTCAAGTCACATAAAAAATGGGAACTGAGGGAGACTTGGAATGTTTTCCTATGGTATGGGGATCCAATCTTTGATGTTTCATTCAATGTTTCTCAAGTCAGTTATGGCTATGTTTTGTTAACATAAAATTCTCATTTTGCTTCATTGGTATATGTTTTATTAGGTTGGTTTTGTGATTTTGAAGTTACCAAACACATTATCTCAATGCAGTGCAATGTTGGGTTGGGATGGAGTTTTTAGTTTATGAGTGCTTTGGATGTTGGATTGTTTATCTTTTGAGTGTCTTTTATGCCGAGACCTCAACTAAAACTTGAGACAGGGTAATTCTTCACAAAAGACATATACCTCTTGTGGTAGGTAATTAATGTAGAATTTTTCCTAGATTCCATCTAATTTTTGGATCTGTTAATCTGGGTAGAATTTGATCTGGTGTTGGTGATTTTTTGTGACGATTTCATGTTCAAGTAGTATACACTAATCAATGGTGTAAAATTGAAAGAGACATTTTTAGGCTCATATTTATCTGGATAATTATCCATGGTATAGAGGTAACATTTTGAAGTTGAATTGCTTTAATACCATGTCTATATTGAAAAATGTTTTGGGAAAGAACATCAGAGAGAAATATAGATCTATTTTGGGATGGTAACTAATTCTTAATAAAAAAAAATTTAATTTTCAAAAATAGATAATTGAATAGATGGTGAAGAAGTCAATTCAAACTGACCGTAACATATTAAAAAAACACATTTCACATGAATATAGGGTTCCATTTTGTGATATAGAAATTAGTAAGTAATTACATAAGGAATATAAGATACATCATAATATTCTAAAATATAAAATCTAAACATCTAAACACAAATTTATAAAATCTAAACATCCCCAGAAAATTTGTAAAATTGAAAACTGTACATCGATCAATGTCATCCCACATTTTAACTTGCATATTTCTATTTTACCCAATCCATTGATAGCCACTTTTCAACTTTATGAGAAAGGCTAATCACTATTAAGTTTAGTTTATCATCGGACATTACAAAATTAAACTCCGAATGGTACAAGTTTTAGGTGTTTAAAATTTAATTTCTTGGCTTGGATTGATCATGAGACCTGAATAAATTTTGCATGGGATTTGTGCTTGGCATTCAAAATATTTTTCAGTGTCCCATATATTATTTGATACATGACATTTTAATAAATCGAAGACATTGCATGGACAAAACCATGTGATATTTACGACACATTTATTTATGATTTTGGCTGATTATAACAACTCCATGTTTATTAGGCACTGTGTTTTAAGCTGAGGATTGCAGGAGGTCCATGGAGTGAATTTTACTTAATTTCTATCCTTCAGGTTTATCATTTATGATATCTACTTGGTTCAATGACAGGTTTATCCATAATTTACTTTCAGTCTTGAACTTGGAGATGGGTTTATAGATTTCTATCATGGAGTTTATCCATTTATGATATCACTTCCCCATGGTTCCAACCCACATAAATTTTCCAGTCTTGAACTTTGGAGATGGGTTTCCCATGGAAAATGTGATTAAAAATGATTGAACAAAGTTGACTCAGTGACTTTTTTTATTGGTTGGCTAAGAAAAAAATTAAGCAATTAAGGAATGGAAATGTAATTAGATTCTTAAAGAAAAAAAATCTAATTAAGTCAAGAAATAGATGCTGTCAAACTAAAATTGATAACAAAAAACATTGATTGGCCTGCTATGTAAAACTAAATTTAATTTCAGGGTTCAAACGATTTAAATAAAAAACATAAAACTCAGATAGAAAGCAACGATTTAAATAAAGAACTATATGAGAACAAAATTAAGGGCGGAAAGATAACCATAGTGAAAATCGCTCAATTGTTATTATTCAATTTTGAACCAAGAGTTGCAATTCACGTTCAAGTTTTAATGGGCAATCAAACAAAATGCAAAAAGTCACCCAAAATCATAAGTCAATTAATGCATATAACTGACCTCCCTGTTCTGTCCACTGGAGGAGATGTCATCGAGACTATAATGCATATAACTAGACTCTGATCCTAGTTTCTGTCCCTTTTTTCTGGAGATGTCTCATCGAGGCAGCTATGCTTCCATATTTACGTTTTCTTATAAACCCGGCGTCCTTCTGATGAGGGTAGCGCTTTTTCTTATAATCTCGACGTCCTTCTGATGAGGGGAGCCTCTTCTATGGGAATGAGGGGGAGCCTCTTCTATGGCAATGCATGATGTCGAACAAAAGATTTTTCGATTTAGTAGTTTAGTTCACAGTTTCTTCTTTTCTCAACGATTCTTTCTTCCTTTCGGACCGGGGCTCCTTCGAAATCGTCTGTTCTTCGGCTCGAAGGACGCTACGTTCCTTGGCCGTCCACCACCTTAGCTGTGTTGTTCGCGCTCTGTCCACCACTGTTTTCCTCTTAAAGGTCAAAAGGTTTCGGTTGGCTCAGAGATTCAGCTCCGCAAACTCTTTCAACCCTCTGCAACGAAAATTGCTTACATTTTGGTGGAATCCATAGCTAATAAATATAAGAGACCTACCGTGATAAGGCTTTGTATCATATATATATATATATATATAAAATTCAAATGAATGAATTAACTCCGTTAACTCCACTTCTATATCATTCAAACTGGGAACAGGGGAAGGACCACCTTTGTTTAATAAATAATCAAATTCATTTTGTATACATACGTATATAAACATATTGGATCACTCGGTATGGGAAATCCATGGATGGTTGATGGGCAACGACCCATTGAACCAACATATTTCTGAACTCTCCAAAATGGAAAAATGGCATACAACACTGGGAAATACAAACGTCCGTTGCTAAAATTAACATCCACCACACTGAATTCAATCTCTCAAGCAACAATCAATCACAAAAGCTCAGGCAGCAAAAATCGGACGCCGAAAACGAATGCTAAATCAATAAGTAGTTACAAAACCTCATTTAGCAAAAAAACAGATGCTGAAAACTAATGCTCAAACAACAAGCGGTCACAAAAGATAAAACTTACGCTGTCAAAAAAATACGAGGTAGTAACAAAAGCTAAAGCTTCTAAGGTAGTTACAAAAGCTCCTGTAACAAAGCTAAAGCTTCAAGGTAGTTAAAGCTCGAGGCAGTCTAAAGCTGGAAGCACTCAATGTTGTTACAGGTGAGTCACAAAAGCTAAAGTTTTTAAGGTTGTTACAAAAGCTCAGGCAATCACAAAAGTTAAAAGATAAAGCTTAGGCCGTTACAAAAGAAAAAAAGCCAAACATTCACAAAAGCACAAAATCTAATTTACAGACCGTTGCAAAAGGAAGAAAGCCCAATTTCTGGTAAGAAAAATCGAAAGTATAAAATCTCCAACAAAACTACGTGTTTCTCCAACCGAGACACGTATTTAGAGGCATCCATGATTAAATCACACATACGTGTTTTGAGTGATGAAGACTTTATCGTCCTTCACTAATGGCGATAGGTAATATCATCATCTTTCATTAGTGATAAGTAATGGTGTGAGCAATAAGTTTTGATTGAAAATATAAATCAATAGTATAAATCAAGACTGATGAAAGGGGATGATTATTTTGAAATTTTTTTAAATGAATTTTGTGATGTATAAAATTATAGTAAAAAATAATTAAGTAAACATAATTAATAACTATTTTTATTCAATTTTATAAAAAAAAAAAAAAATGAATATATATATATATATATATATATATATAGTAATTATTGATCATTTAAATGAAGTAAAAGATATGTTTTGATTTTTATTTTCATTTGAAGAAGCACACAAATAGGGTGGTGTTACAGTTGAAGAGTATGAATTAGTGGAAATAATGTTAAATTTATGATGGAGAGATTTTTTTGAAAAGGAAGGAACAATATGACCTTAAATGTTGGAATTTTTAGATGTTTTGTGTACTACAGAGGTTGTAGTCAAATTCATGACAGAAAAATATCATTAAAATGTCGTTGTAGTCCTTTATTATAGAAATACTATGAGTAAAATTGTAGTAACTATGAAATATATGAGGACTAAGCATAAAGGGCTAAAATATCATCAACATGCATATTTCCATATTATCCTCTTATTTGTCATTTGATGTGATATTACATTCCTTAATCCTATAGTCTCTTCCTCCCATCCCAACTCTTTGAAATACATTCTATTTGGAGGTTCATTGAATACTATTCTTGGGAGTCAATAGCATGATTTTCTTGCAAGTTTGTTAGTTAATTTTCTGACCTAAAAACATGGTAAAATTGAACTTTGTTGAATGATTGGATAGTTGATCTACATCAAAGAATCATGCTCTCAATA
The DNA here is from genome assembly GCA_010110895.2 of Picea sitchensis. Classification (NCBI taxonomy): domain Eukaryota; kingdom Viridiplantae; phylum Streptophyta; class Pinopsida; order Pinales; family Pinaceae; genus Picea; species Picea sitchensis. Next base: position 263 of record SNQJ01S0288948.1, on the reverse strand, counting down.
TTACATGTATTTATTTTGTCATGTTTATAGGAGATTTCTTAACTCTATAATTAGTGTTTCCACAATTGCTTAATGAGATTCTTCTTTCAACCCTAAAGGTTGAGTATGTTTTAAGTCGAGTCTTCAAGATTTAGTTCACCTTTGAAAAAGGTTGACCGGTGTCTTTGTTCCTTTGAGCTCTTAACCATATAAATATTTAATATAGTGAGGAATTCATCTTTGTATATTATTAGGTTTATGGCCTTCCACAATGAGCACATGAT
>SNQJ01S0288944.1:0-10846 GCA_010110895.2 Picea sitchensis | reverse complement strand
TATTACTGATTCACCCCCCCTCTCACTAATCCAACACTAACAATTATTTATAGGAACAAATTTGCATAGGTACCTTCCCAACATGAGAGATGAAATTAATGTTCAAGTGAAGTTTTTGCATTTTTGTTCGTTGCCGCAAACCCCGTTGTTGTGTCTCTAGTCGTTGTTGGAACTACCGCTGCTGCAACTCCCAGTGTTGCAACTATCACTACAAATCGTTGTTGCAACTCCACAACAACTCATCAATCAACTACATAGTTGTCACCAGGGATCAACTAATTAGCCAAAAACCACTCAGGAACATGACAAGGGAAATTGGGTTCCAATATGGAATGGACAACTCAGCCACCACCTGTCGTGCTCGATTTTAGTCAGCGCACACCCGATTTTTCCCTCTTTTTGAAAAATATGATGTAACAAGATGATAGCCCAATTCTCTTGGATGTCCATCTAATTTCTTATATCATTTAGTAAGAAGTCATTTTGTGTAAATACACTCGTTCTCTCTAAGCCGTGGGACAGAGAAAAATCCAACAGAGAGTTATAAAAAAAATTGTATTGATCCATGCATTTTCGTTTAATAAAATTTATTTTTTGATCATATTCAATTGATGGTGTGTTAATCATTTATCATCTACTGTATTATTATACCAATACCTCATCTAAGGAGGTAGGGTCCCCTCCTTAGCTCAGCACTATTTGTATATTGCATTAGTAGAGGTAGTTCTAGGTTCATTTTTATCTTTTTATTTATTTCTAGCAATTCCTTCATTAACTTCTTGTTGTAACTCTAGTGTGATTTATTATTGTAGTTCTGCATTAGTGTAACTTAGTGCCAATGTTGCATCATATTGTTTCTTAATTGATGATTAATATTTGTAGCATTATGTGTTTATTTATTTCCCGCAATTCCTATATGAAAACATCATGTTGCAACTCTATTGTTTTCTCATTGCTACAACTTTGTTGCTTCCACTCTATGCATATATTTTAGAATCACTCATTTTCATTTGTTAAAGTGTAGTTGTAGCATCTTTCATTCATTTTCATGTATTTCCAGCAATTCCTCTATTTAAATGTGTTGTAGGAATTTCTCTTGTTGCAATTATGGTTGTTGCAGTTTGTGTTGTTGTAACTCATGTTGTTGCGACTATTGTTGTTGCAACTCTAGTTGTTGGAACTTTGGCTACTACAACTCCCATTGTTGCAACACTCGCTAATACATCTCTGCATCTATATTTCTAATTAACAATTGTGTGGTTTGCAAATTGAGATAGTTTATTTTCCTTGTTTTCAAGCATAGTGTGGTTTTAATCTTATAGCATGAGGTACATGATCCAAAACCTAACTATCAAAATAATCAAGATCACCTTAGTACTTAGACAAGTCATATTTAATTTTCTACAAGTGTGATTTACTTTTCCGCACGAGTGATTTACTTTCCTGCAAGAGTGATTTACTTTTCTACACAAGTGATTTACTTTCTCGCAAGAGTGATTTACTTTTCTGTAGTGTGATTTACTTCCCTGTTGCATCATTTCACACTTGCGCGTGTCCTTCCTAACGTTGGGGGGTTTAGAACCAAGGCTCATCCAGAGTTTACCAAAAAAAACTCCAAAGAATCGACATATTAATCATAGGCCAAGGCTAAAGAAGGTCTCAACTGAGATGCAATGAGGATCACATAAACCATATGGTCTTTTGTCGGGGATGAAGGAATAAAAATATATAAATCCATCTGGGTTGACATTCATGCATTCCATAGCTGACAACTTAATGTTACTAATAAGTAATAAAATACACACACATATCCAAATACCACATAAGACACATCAGGTAGATTAGAATAATTGCAGCTTTATTATCATTTTCATTCCATCACAACACATGTGTACATTAATCAAATCATATAAAACAACAAAAAAGTCTATGCCTCTTTGTATAATCTTCCATATATACAATATATTGCACCATGTGAATTCTTCCATACCTTAAATATATGAGAGGCTCAGACACATGATTGTAGAAATTACAATGCTACAGAGACTTAGAGAAAGATATTCTACACTGGACAACAATAATGACTCAATTAATCAATTACAACCAACGTCAACCTTGTATTTGGTGTCCTTGTTTCCTTTTATATCCATCTCTGCTTCGGAGCTATGTCCCTTCCAAATCTATTCCACTCGCTCTACTAACAAATTGCCTTACACACTTCTAACACCTATCTGCAGTCCACATAGCCTTTCTAGAATCGTGGCAATCCTAACTTCCTAGCCAACACATCCTTTGGTTTTTCCACATTCCCTTGTGTTTTTGGTAGTAATAATTAAGGGATATTTAAAAATGATTATTTTCTTGATTCTGGCTTGGGCCTTCTAGATTTCCAGTGCAACCGATAAAACTTGCGCCAGCGTGCACTTGGTAGGATTCAAGATTGGCATGCAATATCAAAACTCAGTTTGGTGTGTGCCCCTTGAGAGATACTTGGGTGAGCACAAAAATTGGAATGAGAATGCACACCTCCGTCTATGCGCGTGCACAAGAATAACCCAAAACTTTGGGTTCCAATAGGCCCCCACCACTATCAATTGGCTTGTCCTCAAGACAACTACTTCATGGAATGACGGATGTAATGGAAATAATTGTCTTTATTAAGAGAGAATCATCATTACAAGATGAAAGTATCAAACTGAACTGTGGTTGCAGTTGGGTTTGAGTAAGAGAAAATCATCGATCTAGGCTAGAATTATAACCTGTAACTTGACACTAGTCTGGGAATAATTCAAACATGTTGGTGGAGTTCATGTGGCCCAAGGGTCAACTCTTCCCCTTCAACGGTGTGGGTGGTGATGAATGAGGGTTCTATCTAGACACCACCTTGTTGGATGGAGAAAATAAACTGCAAATCCCTCAAGAGAGAGAATTATCCTCTACTTGTATTTTTGTTCTGGAAATATAGAGGACAAGGGTTTCCTAACTTGGTGGAAAAAAGATCCTATAGTGTCATTTTTTCCATGTCATCATAGATGATTATCCATGGAAATAGATGAGAGTAGGGATCGTGGAAAATAAGAGAGTAGTACCTCTTCCTAATAACTAGTGACAAAGCGCCAATCTGCATGAAAATTGGCCTATGGGTTTGGGGGATACATGGTTAGGCTAGGAATCACACATCCCATAATGTTTGTGAAATTGTGCCAAGATATGGGATATGAAGGAGCAAAGCATGGAAATATAAGAGTTAATGAAGAGACTTGGGGGTCTCAAAAAACTGTCAATCTATTTAGTCCACCTATGTGACTGAGGTGGATTATGTGCTTTCAAAAGGGTAAATTATGAAAACTATGAGATGTTCTACTTGTATTACATCCTACATTAATCCTACTCTACCAAAATTCAAAGCTGAGAGATGGAGCTAAATGGCGGTTGACCCATGCAGGTTGTAGTACACCTTCAACTTGTTTCCATTAAAATGTCCCTTGAGTGGTTGTCCTTGTAATGTTTCTAGCTTGGAAGAACCTGCTTCATTGATGTAGACTAGTTGGAAAGGACCCAACCAATGCATGTGTAGATTTCTAGGATGTTGTAAATATTTGTTGTCATATAACAAAACTAAAGATCTAGGATGGAGGATTTTCTGGTGGATGATGCGATAACGCCACATTTTTTGTCTCTCCTTTTAAACCATCTGGCTAAATCCAACCATTATACAATCATGTTCTAGTTCCATGAGTTCATCTAACATGTGTTGAAGGGACTGGTCATATGTCATCTGGGTTTCTAAGGAAACTCGAAGGCTAGGAAAAACAAATTCTAGTGGCATGATTGCTTATTTTCCATAGACCAATTTGAATTGCATGTACTTTGTCATCCTTTTGCACATTGTTTGATAAGTTGATAATACTATTGAGATCCTATGATAAGTATCCTCTAAAATTTTATTAAAAGATTCAACTATACCATTAGAATGAGGGTGATAGGGAGTGTTATTTTGGTGATGGATTGCGAACTCTTGAGTGAGTTTCTAAATGGTCTCGTTCAAAAACTATGAGCCCTAGTCACTCATCAACACCCTTGGATAGTCGAATCTAGTGATCATAGTCTCAAAAATGAATCACTATATTTTTTCTATTTTAAAATATTTAATTGGTGTGGCTTCAACCCATCTAATTAGATATTTGATCGTGGTAATAATGTAACACACAGATGTGTGACATGCAGGGGGATTGATGGGACCCACTAAATCTATTTCCCATTTGTCGAATGTATCTATTGCAATCACTGGAAATAAAGGAAGCTCATCCCTTCGATAGGGATTTTCAATTATTTGACTCATGTTGCAATTCTTATAATAGTCCTTGGAATTTGCAAAGAGTGAGGGCCACCAAAGACTAGTTTGAAAAACCTTGCACATTGTAGCCTTACTTGAATTGTTTCCTCCAACAATGCCTTCATGTGCTTCATATAGAATGGAATCTCATTCGTGTTCAAATGCACACCAGGGAAGGATGTTATCCACTCCCAAATTATACAATTTCCCTGCAATCAACTAGTATTTGGCACTACAAGTTACCAGTTGAGGATGTTGAGCCTGGGTATACCCTGGTTGAGGTTGTCTCGAGATGAGAAATTCAATGATCTCGACAAATTGTGTTAGAAAAAGAGGATCGCAAAGAAATAAAATAAAACATATGTGGAAATAAAACACACAAGATACATAATACAATAGAGACGAAGATATATGTTGTTCACCCAATATGTGCTACTTTCACCAGAGAAATTGCTAGTCCTTCCTTTATTATTATCCAACAAATGAAGAGATACAACCTATATCACACCAGTTGTAATTTCCTCTTCTTTTCTCATAGTCTCATCTCTCATAATACAATATTCACTCTCATACATAATTGCAATATAATTCTCTCATACATAAAATAGGGTTTCCTTCTAGGGAAAAAAACCATAACATAACTTCTACCATCATATTTGTAACCTAATGACGAAAAATTCAAATTGACTATGAAATTACAATATTTTGAAAGGAAAATTTCCCAAAATTTTCTCTTCAGGGACGTTTCCACCGAACCCCCACCAGGGGGGGCTCCAAATAATGGTGTAACCCCCCCTGGATCCCTTAGCCATAGATGTGGTGGGGAAATCCCTACCACACCCCTCGCTGTCAAGAAATGGGATCCAAACATGATTAAAAGAAGACCTCTGAATCAAAACAATAATCATGCTCCAGAACCAAAAAATTGATCGGGAATTGCTTAGACTCGGAAAATTTGTTCATTTGGTAGTTCTTCATCTAGGCTTCTCCTAGCCTTTCCAGTATCAATATGCGACAGATGATCCGGTACAACATTCTACTTACCTATATTGACTACAACTTCAAACTCAAACTCTTGGAAGAGCAACAACTAGTAGCATATTCTACCTCCTAATATTGGCTTGTTGACCAAATATTTGAGTGTAGAGTGATTTGTCAAGAATTTGAAAGGGGTCTCCAACAAGTGATGAAAAAAATTTTTCAATGCATATACCAAGGTGAGACCCTAGCGCTCTGTATTAGTATGATTCTTTATGGATCGGAAAACTTACAACTAGAAAAATATACTTAATGGTCAATATTACCTTCACCCGGTTGTGAAGAACCGCGCCCAATGCAATGGAAGAGGAATTTATGTGGACATGAAAGAGATTAGACCAATTAGGAAAAACTAGAATTGGTGCAGTGACAATTTTTTCTTTGAGAATATTCAAGGCTTCTTGGAATTTTGGTGTCTAAACATATTTAGTATCTTTATGCAACAATTTCTCCAATGGGTCCGCAATTTTGGCATAATTATGAATAAACCATCGATAATATCCTCTATGACTGGGTTTCACATGAAAATAGTGGAAAAAAGTGGGGGCCACCATATCCAAGATGGTGGCAATCTTATCCTGATCCACCAGTAATCCATCATTGCACACGATGTGGCCCAACAATGTGTTGAAAGATGTGCAGAAGATGCACTTCTTTAAATTTAATGAAATCTATAGTTGATAACATCAATCCAACATCAATGAAAGAGCTTGTTTATGTTCCTTCAATAATATGAACATGTTCCATTCATCCAAACAAACTTCAACAAACTTGTGGATAAATTCCCTAAAGGTTGTGACCATTATTTGGGAAAATATTGTGGGAATTATTTAAGCCAGAGGACAATACGGTGTATGAAAACCCCCATTCCATTGCAAAGGTGGTTTTTTCTTGATCCTCCTCTATGATTCAAACCTGATGATACCCCAAAAATCCATCTGTAAAAGAGTAGGTTTCCCGACTGCCAATATTTTTGAGCACCACATCTCTGAAAGGTGTAGGGAAAGGGTCATGGATGTAGGTTGCGTTGAGACTTCTTAGATCTACATAGATTCAATTATAATTGTTCTTCCTAGGTTTCAAAACCATAGGAATAATACAGTAAAAATATTCCCCAGGGACAATGATCCCAACATCCAACATCTGATCTAATTCTTTGTGCACCTTTTCCTTATATTTGGGATTTAACCAATAATTCCTTCTCTTGATCATTTTTTCATCCGGTTTGAGTAGAATATTCATGGCCCCCAACGATCCTACAATTCCTTTCATTTTAGAAAAGCTTTAGAGAAATAAGTCCTCCTATTCCTTGAGAATGTCAACAACTTGAGTGACTATTTCCTTATCCCAATAATCTCCAATGATCGCCATCTTGGGCGCTTCCTCAGTGCCAATATTATGTTTCTTGGTTTTAATCGGGTCATTATAATCTGGTGTAGCCATCTCTTTTTCCTTACCTTTCAGTTCACTCTCTCCTTTGAATTATTTTATCTAGATGTCATGTGCATCATTGTCATCAACATTATCCATGTCAATATTCCAATAATGGACAACCTTTCCCATTTTTTCCACCGGGTTATGATACGAGAAGACCACCTTTGGTGTGGTGTCCCTGGGATGAAAATGAAATATAAAGTCTTTATTCCATAGGAGGTATGCTATTTGATTCAGATCTTCTGCTTTAATGCTAAATGTGACACAAAACTAGAAGCTCATATGGATCCAATCTATTGTTTTCCTCTTGAGTTCCTTTTGAATATACCATCTTCAAAAGGATCAATGGACCCATTGGATTTGAGGAATATTCTTAGAATTCCAGTAGGGTTCACAAAATGAAATGTGTTCTTGGGTATCGTCTGTACCCTTGTACCAGCTAGGAAGTTCAAAGTCGACGATGGGTTGGAACCAAACTTTTATCAACTCATCCACCTACGCCTAGTCCTTTATGTTTGTGAAACATGTTTCCCACCAACACGTAAGTGTTAATCATACTATGACATCCATGGCCTAAACTCACTAATATTCTGAGACATTTTTCTCCATTTATGTCAGGAAGGCCTCCACTGGCCCTGTTCCATCAAAGTGTGGCGCATCACATAGTTTAGATCCAATCCAACAACTGCTTTGGTTATCCTTGCACATCTATGAGTAGAGACCTCATACAAGTTGTTTATCCACCTTTCCATGGCATATTCAGAGTTGGTATAATAGGAATTTACACTTATACAACTTATCTCTCCATCTGTAGTGGGATTGATTTAATCCTCCTTGTGCCCAATGATCTTATATGTGTTTTCAATTATTGGGTGTTGTGCATCCTCATCCACTAGATCATTATATCTATACCCTTCATAAGGATCTAGAGGGGAGATTTCACGCAGGGCATCTATCTCAAATGGAATCTGCCTCTTCTTCAAATTTAGCATTGCATTGTTATCAAAGGCCTATTCAATTCCAAGCAATGTGGGGTATGGGTCATAGTCATCCATAATATATATGACCTCAAATTCATCCTTTGTCTTTAACCTTTCTATATCCACCTCAATTTTCTCTAGTTATTGGCATTTTGTTCCATGATTGCACATTTCCTTCTTAATGTTGGGAATTTTAGACCCAGGTGGTAGCTCCCAAAATGAATCAGTCACTATAGTTGCATTTTGTGGTTGATAGCATGGTTATTGGTAGTTTTCTCCAAATTTGTTTTGAGTTTTTTCAGTAGAAAAACTTAGGTTTTAATTTATGTCTTAGAAATAAGATGATCCATAAAGGTCTTCTCTTTAAAATTTTCATAAAATGCTTTCAACATCTAACGCATGTTTTAAAGATGATGGTTAGCTGGTGAAAGCGGTGATTTTCAACAGCTAAGGAGCATTTCTCACGGGTCGTTAGCTGGTGAAAGCGGTGATTTTCAACAGCCGAGGAGCGCTTCTCACGGGCCATTAGCTGGTGAAAGCAGGGATCACGTGTGTTTTATCCATGTTTTAAAAAATCAAATGATGACATGCTCAACCCACATCATGCAATCATTATGACGCACTGGTGAAAGTGGATAATGATGGAGAAAGTGGATTGCAAAGCGGATCTCATTCAGTAATACATGCTTCACAATCATGGCATTGGAAATGGCGAATTTGAATCCATCATCACAGGTGTAGGAGAAGTACTACTTGGTTGGTGATATCAAATCAGCCCATTGTTTCCCCAACATGCATCACCCACAAATGTATGCTAAGTTTTTAATGTTGAAAGACAAAGCCGAGTGTTTTCACCAGTACAAGACCTCGGCTCGAATAATAGATTGCAGTGTTTGGTGTGCGAAATCGTTTCGAGTTTTGAATTGCAAATGGAAAGGAGATGCAGTGGTTCTTTGTTGAGAAAAGAATTGGACAGTCTTTCCTTCCTACAGGGGCATCCAAAAGTGAAAAAACATTTTTCAAACGCAGGTTGTGTGGAATTTGTTGAAAGGCTACAGAATGGTTGTCACCAATCAACAACAGAGGCGTTTGCTAAAACGTTTGATGGAAATAAAGCCCATGTTGGGTCTTTAGAAATTATTGTGGATGAATCTGCCATCGCTGCAGCGACCAGTTTGCCAAGATCAGGCCAGAGTTGGTTCAAAATGACAACCACAAAGAACCTAAATTTCAGGGCATATTTAAAGGAAGAGTTCAGAAATAATGCATGGAAGAAGAGCATGCTAGTTTCCCATTTAGAAGATGAGTGGCAAGATTTGTTTAAGGGAATCCAACTCTACATAACTTTAGAAGACAGGTACGACAAAATGATGTTATATCATTTCAAGCTCTTAGACCATTTTACAGGGAAAACTCTCCTAAATCTACCTTTCTTCTTGCATAAGAGCTTAACTAAAGTCTGTAAAAAGATTAGAGTTGAACCTCTAAGTATGAAGAACACTCTTTGTCAATTTGGCCTTTTAAAATTGATAATCCTGGAAGAGTTAAGACAGAAGGGAAGGACCTGGCAACATTTTATTTTTTGAGAGGGCTTTGAAACTCAAACTCAGCCCATGAATGAACAGAGGAAATCTAGAAAGAGGCAAATGACTCCTCAAAGTAGCTCGAGGAAGAGGAGAACCCCTCCAGGACCCCCAGAAGATAGAATATCTGGTGTGAAATCTCACAGGTCAAAGAAAAAATTGGATTTTGAAACTACTACAGAGCAGCCTACAGAAAGGAAAACAAACATCTTAAACTTGCCATACACAGACTCAGAGCTAGAGCAAGAAGATGAGAGCCCTGCCATTAAGAGTCCTGAACACTCCATTGAGTTTGCATAGAATTGTGAGACCTTCACTCACACTGAGGAAGGGGAAACATCAAAGAGCACTAAGTCGAAGAAAACACGGAAAATCAAGCAACTCAAAGAAGTGATCGCTCAACAGGAGGTCTTAGAGAGAGTAATAAAGGAAAGATACAAGACTCTGTCTGATAACTTCGCAGAAACAAATGTTGCATTTGAAAAGTTGGCTCGGGAAAGTGTCAAGGAAAAGAAGAGGAAAAGGAAAATCACCAAAGACTATAACAGTCTATGGTGGTTAGCAAAGCGCCTTAAAAGGAAGATTAGAAAATTGAAGAAAAAACAAAAGTCACACCCAGATTTGCAAGTGCTAGCTTAGGTTGTTGTGAACATGCAAGGGGATAAAGCAGAGACACATTGAGTTTTTTGATGGAACCACAGTTTTGGAGGTGAAAGTTCATTTTGGGCTAAGGCAGAGCTTTCACCAGCGCACAGAGAAATTTTACAACCAGTTAGCTGGTGAAAGGCAGGGCTTTCACTAGCTAACCAGCGAATCATAAGGCGAGTTAGCTGGTGAAAGAAGAAAAATCATTTTTGAAAGCTAAGGATGGAGCAGGTCATTTTTCACAGGATTTAAAGAGGTTTCGAAATATTAAAGGATTAACAACTTGATCGAAAAATACTCTGCATCAGAGATTCGTGGGAGTTTTTGAGAACCACATGCTAAACTGATCTCCTAAAGCATCGACTATGAACAACCGAAGAAATCAAGCTACCAAGACAGGTGCCTTTGCCATGTTTCATGACACCACAGATTCCAGAAGCTGAAGAATATAGATGTCAAATTTTGAGATTGAAGACAATTCGAATGCTAGTCTAGTCATTAAGTCTTTGTTATCAAGTTGCTTAGTTAAATTTGAATTGCTATTTTTACATACAGATCCAAGTTTTTAGGATCTTAAAAACTGATTGTAAAAGGCTATAAATGCCTATCTTTTATAAGAGACAAAGGTTCAAACTGGGAATATATTTTGTGCTACTGTATAGACTCTTATTTACAGAATAAAAGTTCAGTTTCCTTTCATTTTCAATATCAGAAATATCCATATTTCACTTTTTGTACTTTATTTCAGTTTATCTTAGCTTGTGAAGACTGTTATCTCTTTATTGAGCTCATAGACTTGAAGTAAAGGATTCCTTTCTATCTTGCATTAA
>SNQJ01S0288943.1:0-10846 GCA_010110895.2 Picea sitchensis | reverse complement strand
TTGTGACACTAGTGACCAACTTGCGACACTTGCGAAAGTTGATGCGACACTTACGACAATTGAGAGGGATAATGCGACACTCATCCAGCTGAGCAATTTTGACGTGTAACACATCCCATTAAATTTTCTTTTGGCTCTGGTAGCCAACTACACCAACCAAGATTTTCCATGCTTTCTTCTTGGAAAATGAAAACTTTCCACCATATTAGGATCTATATAACTACGACTAGCTCCCAAATCAATTAAAATAGCAATGGTTTGGTTGTTGATCATACCTTCCACTTCAATCACATGTGACTGATACTTTGATTTCTTTTTGTCCAGGGTTGTATAGATCCTTGGTACATTTCTGCCCATGTCCTCCACTATTTCAGCTTGATGTACATTGTGAACAATCCTCACTTTTTCACCTCTGTGAGGGAAGTTGTTGGCACAGGGGTAGACCCAGGGTTCAACGCTTACAACAACTCACCAAAAAAACTCTAACTATCGGCCCTTTAGGCAACACTTGCGAAGCAGATGAAGTCTCACCTGAGGTAGAGGCAGGGGCGGTTGCAAGACTCAGATGTCTGAAACCTTAGCTGGGACATGGATCTATGACTGTAACACCTTAACATAGCACTTAGCAGTTACAATTCATTAATATTCAACCTTAGCTTACAATGCAACTAAACCCTAATAATAGATCAGTGCAGTATTCACACAGATCCAATAGATTCAATCACTAAGCATACCAACATAGATCAGATCTAGCATTCATTCACATTATTTAGCACTAATCTACCATATTAGATCCTTCCAAGATATCAGTGCACTAAACATTCAGTCACATAGACAAGAGAACAACCATAAAGCAAACAACAACCACAACATAGGATATACGTGGTTCACCCCCACCTTGGGGCTACGTCCACCAACTCTTCTTCTTTATTTCTTTCTATCAATCTTGTACATGCATAGAGCCAAGATATCTTACTCCACAGAGGACAGGAGATCTGCGCGCACTCCACTAGATCCTCCTTCCCTGTGTTATAGCACAAAGCCTCTTCACAGTCTCTTACAATCAATTATACTTAGCTTTGCAAGTTCTCAACATAGCATGCACAAAGAACTTACAAGTTGCACTTAACACAATGGCCTCTCTTCGATCACATAGATCCAACTAACTAACTTACTTCTACATCGCCTAACTTTCTATTTATACATTACAAATAGGGCCTAACCATGGGTAAACCCATGGGTTGACATCCCCATACCCGTTACATAAGCCCAAAACCCAAAATTCCTAAAAAGGGGTTGAGATCCCGTGATCTCCGCTTTGACTTGCGCTCCACCTTTGACAGCATGTCGAAGTCTCAAAAGTAGGTCAAACATGACCAAGGATCCTCAAAACTTGGTCAAGGGCCAACAACCCCCCAACACTCACCTGTGACTCATCCCGAGTCACTCTGTTTTGGGTAGATATGCTTCAAAATCCTCGAGCTTGGCTCAATCTGCTTCGACCTATTGTTGCGCCACGACCTCCTTCTCAGCGAAATCTTGGATAACTGCTTCATTGACAAGTCCCTCTAATCACTGTTCAGCTGCAGTGACAACTTGCTCCAGTTATGCTCCTCGAACTTCAATCTCTGTGAACAGTTGGAAAGCCTCATCCTGTATAGGTTGGAGCCTCTGAGTCACTTCCATGACTTTGCTCTGAAATGTGTGGACCTACTGTTGAGCAGTGCGTTATTCTTGGGATCACTTCATCCTCTCGACTGCTGACAGGGGCTTCAACTGCACCTGTACTGTTTCTACTTGTTGCTTTGCCTCCTGGAGCTGTGACTCCAGTGCCTTCAATTCAGGATCCTCAATGAGTCGTTCATAAGTTTGGGCATTGCGATAACTTAGTTGTTTACATTCCATGGTGAGGGCCTTGATTCTTCCAACTGCACTTCGAGCAGTTGCTCCTCTTTGATCTCACACATCCTATGGAGTGTTGGGCATTGTTCGAATCTCTAAGTCTGTTATTGTTTGTTGAAGCTATTGGGTAACTTCTGCGAGCTACACTACTTGATGCTCCACTCAGTCTTCTGCTTTTGGCTCTAAGCCCATTACAGAGCGAAGTGCTCTATCGACTGCTTCTTTAACTCCAAGCTGCTTTGCTAGAAACTATTCTTTTTCTTGCTTGACTTGTGCCATCTCTTCTTAAAAATTGGTTTGAAGGTCATCCTTCTTCTTTTGTGCAACCTGGTGATGCTCTACCATTTCTTCTTGGGCTTGTTTCAAGGCCGATGTGGTCTGGTCTTTCTCAGCTTGTGCTCAACGAAGGTGAGCTTCGGTCACATCAGTTAGTCTGCAAAGTTGGGCAGGCTCATCTCCCAACTCTGGTTCTTCTGATGGCGGGGACGTAGTGGATACTACGTGGCTGGATTGAAGGGCCTACTGTACCCCTCTGAGTTCAGCCTCGATTATGTCATACATCTCCTACTGCTTAGATTCATGTTTCTGCAAGATGTCCTGCGAGGCATTTTCTACAGCTGCGATGATGAAGTTGAAGTCATCTACAATGAGCACAGTCTGCATCTTAGTCAAGGTGGCTCTGGATTTCTTTCGGGAATTGGGTTTCATGGGAGAAAATTTCCTTTTCTTCAAGGGATCAGCCTCATCAGCGAGATCCCTAGGTGGTGTTACTTCACCTTGCTTCTACTGGTCTTCTTTTCCATTTGTCTCTTCTACTTCATTTGTGGTGTTACTTCACCCCCTCGGCCAGGTGATACTGAAGCAGTTCCTTCCGATGCACTACTCAAGTTTTGGACCTCTTTGGTCTTCTTCCTTCTGTTGGGTCCAGGAGTATCCTTTTCTTCATGAGTGTTCTCAGGGATGCCGATTAGTTCAGGGTATGACATTTTTGTGGGGTTAGTGGGGATAAGGAGGTATGCAAACCATTCCTTGGTTATATCTTTGAGGTCCTCCTCTGTGAGCTTGTAGTATGACTGAAGCTCTTCTTTGTGCTCATCTGCGCATGCGGTGAGATAAATGAAGTGTTGATCTACACATAACTTCATGAGGGGTCGTAACCGATTCAGGGTGTTTGGTGTCATGCGAGGGATAACTTTGATAGCCCTCTTCAGTTGGAGATAATATTTATGAAAGACCGCGATTGACTGCCACTATTTTCCCATATCACTCTAGTACCATAGCATGGTGAACTTTGCAGTGAGCGACTCAAACAACTCAATGTCCAGGAAGGTCTCACCTTCTAGCATCTCCCAAGCGGTAAATGCGATGAGGTTCAGGAGCCAGCTAAAGTGGAACTCATAGCCCTGATCCTGAGCTTCGCAATAGTCTAATTCCAACCAGTTGACCAAGTACTTCGCCCAGTTCATCTGGAGTCCTTCTACACATTTCTCGACGAGGTCAACAACAAATCTTGTGACCTGTGTAGGTCTATTCTTTCTCACTATATTTCCTACGATCAGCTGGCAGACCAGGCGCACTGCGCCATTCTGAATGGAAGCTACCTTGTAGCCTCGTGTTCCCTTTTCTACATCACCATATGTGTCTTTGATCTTCTGTGCTAATGCACGATTTGTAGCCTTCCCTGGATAGGATTCCTGCGGGTCAGGTCCCTGCATGCTCAATCCAGTGATCCTATGGATCAGCGTCAGATCGACTGTGATGCATCAGTCTAGCCATAGGTAGCCACCATGGTAACATGAGAGCAGGATCTTTACATAGGCGTTAACCTCCTGGTGCCTTCCAAAATGTGGAATCTTCATCACATTCAAAAGAGTGGACTGAGTGAGGTTCATAGTCCATGGATGGGGGAATTATTTTTGAGTTCTTCCCCTTCGTCTTGGTGAATTATTTGTAAGGAGTGAGCATACTATGGTTCTTGCGGTCTCCTAGGTTGAAGTCGATGAAATTCAATGTCGTGATCTTATCCTGCTATGTTTTAACTACATGTATCCCCTTTGGGAGGTACAAAGTAACCATGGTGTAATCAAAGTCCCTCATGACACTGTCATGACTCACCGCGCTGGCCAGAGGCGAGATGTAGTCGGGTAATATGGTCGGGATTAAATTTGCGTTCACTAGGTCATATCTGTGCTTGGTTCTCTTCTCTGCTGCCAGTCGAGATGGTCTGGATCTGTGAGTAGTCAATGGAGAGGTTTGCACTCCTCTCGTTGATGACGCTTGAATACCTGCAGACATTACTTTCTCGGCCATGAGATCGATGAAAAATTCTTCGATGACGTTCTCTGTGGCGCTGAGCTCGTCTGACATGCACACTTAGATCGGATAACTCAGGTGGATGAATGCGTGCACAATGCAATGAAATAGGTGTCAATCTCAATAAACACAGTGTAGTAGCAATGATTTGGCTTGGATACAATTGACAAAGGTGTTCTCGGTGCAACAGTCGACGGAATGAGTAGACATGATGTAACAGATTTCTCCAACGGATGAGAGGTCTTCATCAATGTGGTTCTATCCATTGCGTCGCGGTCCCAACGTTCTGATGGCGAGTCTTCAAGCCATTACTGTTGTTCTAATTGTTTGGGTCGTCGGGCTAATGGTTATAATTCTTTCAACGGCTATATCACTTCGCCATGGTGAAGTGCCATGTTGCGTTGTTCTGATATCTTGACGAAGTTCCAATTTTTCAAACCTTCTTTTTTTGAAGTTCCCTCTGGAATCTTCTGCAACTTTTCTATCTTTTCTCTCTTCTTACTGATCTTCCTAGCCTTCTTCCCTGTGATATTCGTCTCAGTATTCCTCTTTCCATTTTGATTCTTATCTTCTTTTGGCATATTAACGTCGCGCTATTGAGATTCTTTCATAGGGTTCAAGGGAAATACTTCTTCTCTATCTGGGGTAGGTGCTTCAGTCTTCTATGAATCTTCTTGTGTTATTTCAACTTCGACATCCAAGTTTCTGGTTCTAAATAGCTTCAATCTGTTCTCTTGTTCTTCAATCAAGTGTGCTATCCTTCTAGTCATGAAATCTTTTAATTCTTGCTTCTTCTTCTCTAAGACTTCCTCTTCTTTTCTTCTAGCCTGATCCTTTTCAATCCAAGGTTTTCCTAGTAATATAGCAAATGGGGTGCTATTCTCAATAAATTTAACAATCTCAAAATCTTCCTCTGTCGACGTTCCATGAGCACTCATAGATATCTGGGTGAGTCTTCCACATAGGGTTATCATATTTCCTCTAAATAATCCTATTTCTCCCAATGAAGGAATCATAACGGGCTTTTCTAAAGCTTCCCAAGTTCTTTCTGTCATGATATTCACCTGTGTTTCCTCATCCAGAACATAGTCAATGTCGAAGTCTGTTATTCTTGTTTCTATGTATTCTTTTTCTTTGAAGATATTTGATAAGTTGATATTTCGGTCATCATTTAGGGTTTCTTTCATTTGTAGCAATACATCCTCTAATTTTTATGGGGTTCTGCCATGGACTTAGTGTCTTGACCTTTCTCAGGGTTTTCTTGTCTCATATTCATTCTGTCAAGCTTAGCAATCATTCTAGGGCAATCTAAAACTTCATGATCCATAACTTTGCAACAAAGACAACTAGGTCTTCTACCAGAGCATTCCTTAGCAAGATGTCTCGGTCTTCTGCAACTGTAACAAAGGGTTAATCCTTGTTTTATTTTAAATGATCCCCAACCTTTCCTATACTAAACACTAGGATCATAGTAGCTAACCTGCAAAACTTTCTTTCTAGGATCCTGCATCCATTTGTTACTCCAAACATTCTTTCTATGCATAGGAATAACATATCGTTCACTATTCTGATCAGATCTACTCATATCAAATCTTCTTTCTTCTAGTTGTGCCCTTCTTTACAAGCTAGGGTAAACTTTATCAAACATACCTAGATCCATACTTTTCAAACCAAAAATTCCACTTATCTTACCTTTAACAAAGCACAAAGCTTTAAGATCTTACCTCTTTAACCAAAAATTCTTATTTTATTTTTATCAGAGCACAAAGCTTTCAGGTCTTACCTATTTTATTTATATCCGACTCTTCTTCTTAGCATAGAACTTCATAGGTCAAGTAGAATATTGTGCACTAGGGCAACAGATCTACACACGGAGGTTTCTCTTTCCTGTAGTTCCCAACAATCATAGTTTCATGTCCCAACAACGGAACCAATTGTTGGCACAAGGGTAGACCCATTCAACACTTACAATAATGCACCAACAAAACCCTAACTACCGACCCTCTCGGAAACACCTGTGAAGCAGATGAAGTTTCACCCGAGGTAGAGGCAGGGGCGGTTGCATGACTCAGATGTCTACAACCTTAGCTGGGACACAAATATGTGACTGTAACACCTTAACAGAGCACTTAGCAGTTATAGTTCATTAATATTCAGCCTTAGCTTACAACACAACTAAACCCTAATAATAGATTAGCGTAGTATCCACACAGATCCACTAGATTCAAGCACTAAGCATAGCAACATAGATAAGATCTAACATTCATTCACATTATTCAACACTAAGCTACCATATTAGATCCTTCCAAGCATATATCGGTGCACTAAGCATTCAATCACATAGACAAGAGAACAACCATAAAGCACACAACAACCACAACACTGGATATACGTGGTTCACCCCCACCCTGAGGATACATCCACCAACTCTTCTTCTTTATTTCTTTTTGTCAATCTTCTACATGCACAGAGACAAGATATCTTACTCCGCAGAGGATAGGAGATTTGCGCGCACTCCGCTAGATATTCCTTCCTTGATTTATAACACAAAGCCTTTTCACTGTCTCTTACAATCACTTGCACTTATCTTTGCAAGTTCTCAACATAGCATGCACAAACCACTTACAAGTTGCACTTAGCACACTGTCTAGTCTCTCTTCGATAACATAGATCGAACTAACTAACATACTTCTACATCGCCTAGATTTCTATTTGTACATTACAAATAGGGCCTAACCATGGGTAAACCCATGGGATGACATCCCCATACCCGTTACATAAGCCCAAAACCCAAAAAGCCCTAAAAAGGGGCCAAGATCCCACGATCTCTGCTTCAACTTTCTCTCTGCCTTCGACAGCCTGTCGAAGTCTCAAAAGTAGGTCAAACATGACCAAGGATCCTCAAATATTGGTCAAGGGACAACAAAAGTCTCTAACTATATGATCTCCTTTACAACCCCAACATTGAATAGGTGGTTGCCTTGGCCTTTGACCCCATGTCTCCATCATTCAGGGTTCTCTGGAAGTTGGTTGTCCCGGAGGATTATTTGTAAAGAAAGGTGGCTTAGTTCCCTTCTTTGTCTGATCCATCTTGGATTTCTTCTTGTCTTCCCAAGATTTTTTGAAAGTTGGCCTTTCTTTTTGTTGATCATATAGGAATTTAGCTCGCCTTATGGTCTCCTCCAATGTTTTGGTATCATCATATTGTATTTTGTCACTGATGAATGAAGGAAGTCCACTCAAATACCTCTGAATATTAATTGTCTCAAACTTGATGAAAGAAACATACTTCAACAGTTCTAAAAAACTTCTTTAATATTTATCTATGGTCATACTCCCAAGCTTGATTTCAAATAACTCTTTTATTTTCTTGTCATAGTATCTCTTAGTCAAGTATTTATTTTCAAAATACTTCTTGAATTCCCTCCAAGTAACATTTTTCTCTTTAATGTGTTGTGCCTGCACAATCTGATCCCACCACATGGATGCCTTTCCCTTGAGTTGATATATAGAAATTCTTCCTTCTTCATGAGAAGAATAATTATGTAATTGAAAATACTTTATCATGCCTAGTAGCCATGTCTCAACATCTTCATCCTTGTGCTCACCATCAAATGTATGAGGTTTGATTTTGTTCATTTCTCCTCATAGCTCATCGACTCCAGACCCCTTATGCTTCATGACAGGGGATGGACTTGATTTGATGTGTTATCTCTTATTGGAATTCCTCTGGGAGTGATGGTGATGTCTGCTAACACTTCTTGTTCCTATTTTCTCATCAGGAGACCTGTGACTCCCTGATTTTCTTGAGCCCCTCTGCTTATCCAATTTCTCTTCTATTCGGTTCAAGCTCTGCATTAACTTCATGTTTAAGTCCTCCTAATTCTCCTTGGATCTCATAATTCATTCATTATAAACCTGAGGGATTTGTACATCCTTCTACAAATTTTTAATGGTCTCTACCATATTCATGTTTTCATCCCTTCCTTCTCCATGTCCATTAGATTTTTTTCCTTCAATGCCCAAATGGACATCTATCCCTCTGATTTCATATTCCTCGTTGTAAGTCCCTTTTGCATATTCCATTCCTCTACACTCTGTGTTGATCCTGATCTGATCTAGTTTTTGTTAACTCTGCAAAATGTGCAACCAACCGAACTTTGTCAGGCTAATTGATTCATCAATTTCATGAAAATATGAACCATTTTGGTTCAATAATATATCAGAATTATTTCTTCTAATTTACTGAAAAATTGATTGCCCAGATCAATTTTCTGGGTGAATAATTATCTTCTACTATCCAATACCTTTCCAGCGCCTTCTTCCATGCTCAATTTTGAGTCTTGAGAAGAACGTTATGGTTATTTGAAAATTGACCATTAATGTTTTTGTTCACTCTTCAACTTAGTGCAACTCTGTGCTGTAATTATGAATTTTTGCACCTACTCCATTGGAGTTTTTGTAGGAGCTCAATTGGGTTTCTTAATATACATATTTTGGACAACATTTCCAAGTTTCACCTTTTTCTGGGTTCTGGGATGCTAGTTACAACTTGTTGAAGTTCTAGGCCAATTCATGTTTTTGGTCTGGAATGCTATAGGTACCTTCTTTGTCATCTTAAACATTTTTAACATGCCCAGAATTTTAATTCATCTCTATGAGTGTCTTCTATGATTCAATAGATTTCCATTGACTGCTCCTGCGCCTCAATCTGTTTCCGAAGCAAGACATTATGGCTCTTCGAATTTAGTTGGGTCTTAAACTTTACCCTCGATTGTTTGTCTTGTAACTTGCTCATAAAAGCTTCGCTTGACGAATGGTTTACATCACTAGAAATATCTATTTGGGCTCTTTCATTTGAGTTGTAGAGAAAAAGTGCACCACCTTGGTACACTTTGTTCTTGTGGTTTTCCAGTAGCTAAAAACGTTGTTAAGGGCCTAAAAAACGCGTTGCAAAAATATGATCTTCAAACAGTATAACACGTCGCAAAAATTCATTGGTTTTCTTCTCTTGTACAAGTTTATCCAAATGACTTCGCGTGCAGAAATTACAACCTGTACACTCATATTTAGCATGTGCATCAACACCATAAGGTAGCACCTACTCTGCACACCTATAATCAATGTGGATCACTTTTGTTTCGCGCCAATAACTAGTGCGCACTACTTTTGTGTTGTGCACCAATATCCACCACACACAATTTTGGTTATTGCAATAATATATGTAGCACACAATTTTTGTGTCACGTGCTAATATTCCGCGTCCACCATGCCAAATTTTAGTATGCCCCCATCGCACACCAGTACTCCGCGTGCAACATTAACTAAACTGTCGCGCGACAACATATACCCACATTGCACATGCACCAACAAAATTTCTCTGCGCTCTGCCAATACTATACATACCACGCACGCCATTATTATGCATGTGCACACCACGTGCACCAGTATTTTTTTTCTGTGCAATGCCACTCTACAACGCGCAATGCCAAATTTAAGTGCGTAGACACGTGCTCCAATATTTTTCCACGCAATGTCAAATTTAAGTGCGCACACCCGCACACCAATATTTTTCGCGTAGTGTCAAATTTAAGTGCACACACCCGCGCGCCAATATTTTTCCACGTGGCGCCAAATTTTAGCGTGCACACCCGCATGCCAATATTTTTCCACATATCACAAGTTTTTCACTATGCATCATGCAATTTTAGTGCGCCCACCTGCGCACATTCATTTTTATGCACATCAATTCCTCATGAATTCTGTTGCAAAAATTGGGGCTTTTGCCTAACTTTTTCCCAATTTTTACCGTAGACATTTTGCAACTATAAAATATGTTCAATTTCACCCCGATAACACCAATTCAAGCTCTGCAACAAAAAATCGATGTGGGTTGACATTTCTTGAACGGATTTTTCCCAAACTCAATTCACGAATTGAGAATTTTAATCAACTAAAGTCGCTCCATCTATCATGGCTTCACTGTAACTTCAAATTCGACCAATTCCAGGTCTGAATTTTCTAGAACATATATTAAATCAAGAATATCTCACCGCTTGGCCAAATTTCTCAATTTTCCCATGAATTTAACAACAAAAATTGGGGTTTTTTCCCAATTCCACGCAATTGCTTCTAATTTTTACCATGGATGCTCTGTAACTTGAATTTTGGCCAATTTGAAATCAATCCTCTGTGAAATTTTGATTCAAATCAGCTTGCTTGACCCATCCAGGCTCAGTGATGAAAACTGAAGTTCTTATACCATATTGTACCATCCCCAACATCCAACTGGGCTATGCCACGTAAAAAAAAATAAACTATATGCAAACTAAAACATATACACACAGAACTCTTGCGGAACTTTATATATAAAAATCAAAATAGAAAAATACATTATACAAATGCACAGATTCATACGGAAATAACAGTAACATATACATTCAACATAGACAGGAAATACCCATAAATATAAAGACAGTTATTGTTGGAACATTGGTTGTTGTCATTGATGTCAACCCTAGTCATGGGTTTTGGACCGCAAGATTGATGAAGGTATTTGGACATGAAGGAAAATGCACATGCAGATACAACACCCATGGATGGATAGTATACATCATGTTATTTTCGGTGG
>SNQJ01S0288939.1:0-10846 GCA_010110895.2 Picea sitchensis | reverse complement strand
CTACCAACTTTCTATGTAGTGTTTGAGAATTGTAAAATTGTAGAGATTGTTGAAGGATCCATATTGGTGAAATGGACTAGTTATAAGCCTACCATTTATGGATCAAGCAATAATAAATATGTTGAAGAAATAATGAATATTGTTGTTGACTTATTAAAAGTCTACTCAAAATATTCCTTGGGTTCAGATCATGGTGGAAGGGGACTTTACGTTCATAATATGAAAATCAAAGTCGATAAACAACTAAATCATATTCGAAACATGTTTACTTCCTTTTGCCCCTAATTGAGATTGAATTCCAAGTCAAATCCTTCAACACATCAAAATGATTGACAATGCAATGACAAAGGCTTCAACAAATGTAGAGTAGATTTGGCCCTTAGGGAAGGCATATCAGCCACAACCAAGGAGGAAATTAATAAGGATTCCTTAACCACAATTATTAGAGACTTGGTGACCTAAGTACAACCACATGTTTCTAGCATATATTCTCACGTGTGCCAAGAAGGACTCGTCCTCTATGCCAATCTCCTCCATCTAGACCATCTCAATTTTCTTTAGTTGTATGCAATATTGAAGGATCAGAGCATGTATGGGCCCCATGAGATCCAATGTGAAGTTTTGTTGTGCCCATAAAATTTCTACATTATTTAGAAAAAAGAGTTATGTTGTATGCACAACGTACCAATGTGCACACTTCAACAACATGTGTATCTTGTGCACATGTACCTCAACATGGTGTACACACCTTAGCACATTGTGCATGCCTTTGACTTCCACATGCACCTCCACTCCTAGTTCATTCCTCTAGCCGATGTGTGTATATTTTCCCATCACACATGTTCCTATGACATGCACCTCCATCTCCTACATATGCTTACAACTTGGAATGCCAACTATCGCCAATATTGTTATGGAAGCCCAATTAATACTCCTGCAAAGTGGGATGCCCACTACTTTCAATTGTGTTATGGAAGTCCAATTGACACTCCAACATGTGTGTGTCATGTTAGCACACAATCACCACCAACAACATGTAGCAAACCAAAGACAAACAATCACTCCATTTTTGTACAAAATTGAATTTCCAAAGACAATTGAACAACCAATGCTTTTGTAACAAAAATGCAATCCTACATGTATATAATGTATCACACACCACATAATATTGGGTATAACACATAGAAAGATATAGTAGTTATTCACCATCCATTGTTTCTTATGCACTTATTCACATATCAATGCACATTTGTTTTCACACTATACACATTGTTCCATTCTATATAGTTTTGTGTGCATCTTTTTTCACTTATTTTGCATCCTTTCTTTCCACGATGCTTCTACCACCATAACATAATTACTGTTTATATTGTCAAATGGATCACATAGTAATAACCAACTTGGCAGAGTCTTGGCTTGCTCTAAATTCTCACTTTTAGTGAGAACACAAAAATAGGTGACAATGAAAAAAGGATGATACTCAATATCTAATGAAGCAACTTGAATTCTAGATTTGGAATTGTACCTAACCAATCTTTAAGTGAATAATAGGGAATACATGCACTCAAGGAAATCTATATCCATGGATGACAACTAGTCCAAGACAAAGAGGGCGGGGAGAGAGGAGTGGTTGGGAAGGATAATGTTGCACTAAGAGGCGATATGGAGGCAAAGAATATATAAAGAGAAGGGGAAGATGAGATTGTAAAGATAAATGAAAATTTCCAACAATAATTGCATGCAATTACAACTACACTTACATATCCAATGTTGTGTTCGATTGGGGATTCAAACCCTACACACCTATTAGTGGACATGATAAAGGAAAGCAACTATCATGAGATAAAAACTCTACTAGACCAAAATAAGTTTAACAACACTCCTCAAAATACCATTTACATTATTGAGAATACAATCTCATAGTCATTGTTATCTTAATTAATTTAACTAAAGTTACACCATTTGTATCATGTTTTTTCACACAAATAAATAGGTTTCTTCAATGGAGTTGACACTTTTATGAAGACACACATTTTAAATAACTAAAGCTCTGCTAAAACAAAAAAAAAACTATTACAAGACTCCTCAAAAATTTCAGTTTCATTATTTAGTTGCTCCTTGGGACTATTAGTAATTGGCTTGTGATTTTTTTCAATAATTTAAACTTAAGAATCTATTAAAAATTTATCCAAACTTTTCATTTTTTTTTCTCGAGGATATATGAGGACTTTTTCTCCACCAATTAAATATTTTGAGGTTTTATTTTCCCTCATCCCAAGGCAAGTAAAATTTATCTAAGTCATTTCTTATGTTTGAGCTTGCAAATCATATAAATACGTATGCAGAGATCATGCGATCAAGTAATGATACAAATTGTATAACATAGGTTCAAGGAAATAACACTACACAATATAACATTAGACAACATTGATTGTCTTAATTGATAGATAGGTACACAGATACACATTCAAATGTCTTTACTTTTTGACATGTACACATTTCTTTTCCTTTGATTGAGAGAGAGTGTGGTGACACACACAACATCATTGTGTGAATGTGTCCATGAGACCAGCAAATGTGATGTCAGCTAGTGGAACAAACAATTATAAGCATTGACCTCTATGTACTTAGTACTACAGAGGGAAAACTTCACTAGTCCATTTCTTCATGCCTCCTTCCAATAATCTGGATAAATTCTTTAATATGGTGGATATTCACTAAAATACCCAATATAGAGAATCATGGAGTTAACCTACTCTGATACCACTGACAGGATAGGTGTGGGCGGAGAATGTAACTTCGAACTTGGATGATTTGCATTAACATGAAACCTTCATAAATACACATCCAAATGACTTTTTGTCTTCATCTTCTAAATGAATCTTCCTATCACTTACAACTCTTCATATTTCTCCTAAGTGATATTTACAATTATATTTACAAAATACCATAATCACGAGGATTAGGTATTCAACATTCATAATGATTATGGAAGGAAGGTGCAGATATACCTCCACCCACATAGTTGGGGGGTCATGGTGATGTCTGCCTCATTCAAATCAACTGCAACTACCTCCAAGTCCATCCTCACAACACAACCCTTGACATTGAGCATGTCAGATGGAGAAGTTGAAGAATTATGCTTCATACTCTCTACTTGGCAAGAATATCCTCCCATTCCATTCCCTACATGTGACCAAATGATTATGTTCGTCATGGATCATTGAAATAGAGAAAAGCATAAATGACCTAAATAAAGATGAGGAGTGCATGAGTGAATGAAGTTGACATCTTATCACAATCAATTATGATACATGATAATAAAAGTAGATTTCTACCAAAAAGACAAGGATGATATACACCAAGAAAGAAACTGGAACAATATTAAGAGAACAGTATAAAGAAAAATCCATTGTTCAAATAGTCATTAAAGTGTTGAGACATAGGCAACCTAGGTTGAATTGTGACCTTTACAAATAACTACTAAGGAAAGTGATATAGAGATATGGAGGGAGCTTAGAGTGTCATTTCCTATCTATGTAGGAGGGACACACAAGTTTGGAACCTTTGTTCTAGAAATGAGAAGTAAGTAGCATTAGTATGTATTTCAATAGGCCTTTATTTCTAAGATTATGGAGCAGAAGAGAGGAGTCCCTTTCAACCACTGAGAAACACCAATTCATACAACTAGAAGGTCAATGCCAACCCAAGCTTGGTTGAATGGGTAGGTACTAGATTTGAATTTGTTGTGTTTGAATAATGAAGCAAGATGATAATATTTTTGAGATTGATCCATAGCTTCTATCCTTTCATTTCCAATCCTAAATTATGCAAAAATCCCCTCTTGGTTTAGATTGGTCATATTTTCCATCATTGCTCCTTCTATATCATGCCATCTCATATTTGAAATCATTATGATGGAAATCACCTTGTTGTTAATTTGAAACAAAAAAATCCCTTATCTCATCTTCATCCTTTATGGTGAACCTTCCTTATCACTTGGAAAGAAAAATGGATTGAAATTCCCTTTATTCTGAAATCAAAATAATAGTAACACTAGTTTGACTTCTCACAATATCTTTTGCTAAAAATCTTACAACTGTGGGAATAATAATCCATGAGGCGAAATCATATTAAACTCTCCTCTCCACTCCAATGGGTTTCATCTCTACCCACTACAAGCAGAACACTTTCTATCATAGGTTTTTGTGGAGGTTTTTAGTGTTACAAAATTTGGAAACAAATTCAAAAAAACCTTCGCTACAACCTCCCCTATTGGTAGCAGAGGTGTTAGCGGAGGTTTTAAAGGATGTTCCATATAACTAAAAAACATTGGGTGGGCGAAGGTTCTACTAGGTGTTTTTTTTTATGTTTTTATTGTGAAAACACACAAATGCATGTTAAGAACCAAATATCAAGATAGCATAGAAAAACCTCAGAATAAGTACTCAATGCCTTGAAAAAGAGAGAATTTTAGATAATAAGCCTCTTCGAGGGGGAAACCACCTTACACACGACATAAATTTCCAAATACAAGATGATTCCAAATGAAAAGGTATCTTGATCCAGGTGGATATCTGTGGCCACCCACCTTTTCCGACTAGCTCAAAACAATTTTCTGGCAATTTTGTCAATTTACTATTTTTAGCAGTTTTTAATTTCTGGGGCCATTTTCAGGGCCTAAATGAAGGATTTTTGGGATCAGGATTATCAATGATAACAAAAGCCTCTAATTGAGACCCCAAAATGAATCTCCTCAATGGTACCTTTCTAATGAGCTATCATGTGCCTCAAACGGAGATCGTATGCAAAATTTACGACCTCGAGAAGTTGATGTACTAACTTACCCAAACGGGGCCCATGTGACTTTTAGCGCTTCATCTCCTAGTGTTATGTTTTTTGGATGTCTAGGGTTTGTGAAATTCTGGTTTATTGTAAAAAAGGCCTTCAGAGCCTCATTGTAATCTTCTTCTTGCAAAGGAGCATAGTCGTCACATCTCTTCTCAGAGATAAGCCACCACCATTCCAACAAGCTTGTTTTCAGCTGCATTTTACAGTTTCAACTTATTTCCTTATTGAATAGAAAACCAGTTTTACTGTATCTTGGTTATTCTGTGTTAAGCATCTTTTAATAATCTGTATTCATTTTGTTTTTCTCATAAAATCTGGATCAATAATATCAGAGAGGTAGCTCCTTGTCGTCTTAATGCATGTCCCCAATGAAGTCAGGGTACAAAGAATTGGGTCTTGAACTTGTTTCTCTTGAGGATAAAATCCCTTACACACCCAAGCAACCTCTCATGGCAGGAGAAAACAAATATGACAGGAAAAAATATCCTTTCAAAATGTTTCTTAAGGAATCCCTCACGCAACATAGGAATGAGATGATGGATAGTTTCGCGCAAATCCTTCAGCAACTACCAACAAACGATGCATCTTCCTCGAGCGAAGGCGCTGCCCCATTCAAGGTACAAATAAACTTCGATATTCCTATATTTGAACGTCAAATAGATGTAGATGTTGTATACAAGTGGTTGAATCTTCTAGAAGGGTATTTTTTTGTCCATAACTTTTCGAATAGAGAAAAGATTACTTTTGCGCTCCTCAAATCCATTCCCCATATCAAATATTGGTGGGAAACTTTCTATGAGAAAAACGAAATAGAGGAACCCACATTATTTATAGTCACGACCACCTAGGAATCCTTTAGGGATGTTATTAAGGAACAATACTACCCTGTTGGAAGTTATGATGACTTGTATACCAAATGGACCACAATGCAGCAAGAAAGAGACCAAGAAGTGCCAGAGTTAAAAAATATCTTCCATACCTTGTGCACCAAGCTGGGTATCAAATATTCAAAGTGTCATTTGGTTCTCAAGTATAATTTTTCTCTACATAGATACATACATACCGAAATGGAATTTCTTGACATCTCGTCCTTAGGCACGACCTACCGATATGTCGTCAAAATAAACAACCAGTCCAAGTCGTAAGCAAAGAAGGACACCGAAAAGAAAAATAAATAAACCGGGAAGTGGTGCGACTTCCATAAGAGCCCTTGGAATAACACTGTTGATTGCCACTCAAAGAAATCATTGGTGATCGAAGTGAAATCCTATGAATCAAATGCGGGTTCTGAATCTTATTCAGAACCAAAAAGGGGAAGACGGATCATTGACGCGGAACCCATTGCCACTATTTCTACCACCAATCTCCAGCCTAGTGAACCAGACGAGCCATAAGAAGGTGAGTGCCTCTTTCATTCACAGATGTGGGTGAAAGGCACCCCGATGCACTTCATCATTGATAGTGGTAGCCAGAAGAACCTCATCTCAGTAGAGGTCATCAAGCACTTGGCCCTACCGACAACACCACACCCACAACCCTACAGCATTGGATGGCTCCGTAAAGGAAGCGATCTTCGTGTCAACCAACAGTGTCGACTGTCGTATGTCACCAAACCCTTCAAAGATGAGGTATTGTGTGATGTTTTGCCTCTCGAAGTTTGTAATGTTATTTTGGGCCAACCTTATTTATGGAAACATCATGATGTATATGAGTCTAGGACTCCTATTTTTATTATTACTTTGAACAGGAAATTGTACAGGATACCCAAGGAAGACCCTCCTAGTGCTATTTCCTTGATCTATTCCAAGCAATGCAGGAAGGTCATCTCTCAAACTGGGAAATGTGTATTCTTCATGATCTATTCTTAGAGTGAGTGGAATATCGCAGCCACATATAGGGCCTCTGTGGTCAATCTCTCCACAAAACAGAAGAAAGTGGATAAATTCGTGGAAGAATACTCAGATATCTTCTCTTCTCCTACTAGGGTACCTCTGCACTGTTAGGTCAAGCATCCCATCGATCTAACCCCATGCGCACTGCTACCCAATTGGCCAGTCTACCACCACTGTCTATTAGAAAATGAGGAGATTAAGAAGCAGATCCAACAACTGCTCCACAAGGGGCACATCTGTCCCAACTCATCGCCTTGTGGGAGCACAATCGTGCTCGTGCAGAATAAAGATAGGACCTGGCTACTCTATATTGATTAGAGAGCCCTGAATAAAATCACAGTTCTAAACTGGTACCCGATTCCCTGAATCGACGACCTCCTTGATCAGATCATGGGGGCCAAATACTTTAGTAAGATTTATATGAATTATGGCTACCACCAGGTCCCAATAGAACATACATATGTATGGAAGACTGCCTTCAATTCAAAAGAAGGTCTTTTTGAATGGTTGGTCATGCCCTTTGGTTTGAAAAATGCTCCAACAACTTTTATGAGGATAATGGATGATATCCTATGACCTTTCACTAATACTTTTGTAGTGGTGTATCTGGATGACATCCTCATATACAACAAGACTTGGGAGGAACACTTGCAACACATTCAGCAGGTTCTGCACACCTTGTGGTAGCACAAACTATATGCAAACTTGGAAAAATTATCCTTCGATATGGATAGGGTCCATTACTTAGGATACATAGTTGATCAACATGGTGTGCATGTGAATCCAGCTAAGATCTAGGTCATCCGTGACTGGCTAGCCCCAACCACACTCACTGAACTTCGGATCTTCTTGGGCCTTGCCAATTTCTATCGCAAGTTCGTGTTGGGATTCTCTCATATCGCATGGGCCCTCAGCTAAGTAACCAAGGGTGGCGGTAAGGAAAACCTTTTGTGGGGCTTGTCCCAACAACAAACCTTCAAGGACTTGCATAATCATTTATGCTCATCCCCAGTACTTTCATTACCGAACCTGCAACATCCCTTTGAGATCAAGACAAATTCTTCATACTATGTTGTGGGCATCGTTCTCACTCAACACGGCCACCCTGTGGAATATCATAGTGAGACACTATCAGATGTTGTTTGTAAGTACCCTACTTATGAAAAATAAATGTACTCTATTGTGCAAGCCTGCCGCCAGTGGAGACATTACATTCTTGGGAAGGAGACAGTCATCCACACTAATCACAAGCCACTACAGTTCATGCAGACCCAAGGAAAATTGCAGAATGACTGCCATCAGAAGTGGTCCACATACTTACAACAATTCCAACTCAACATCAAGTATAAACCAAGAAGTACCAACCAAGTTTCTGATTGCCTCAGACAACCTCCAATCGTGGCACTCACCACGGTGATAGACTCTTGCGGCCATGAGACCTTCAGATGGCCCCACCTCTATGAGAAAGACCCTAACTTCTCCACCACCTACCAAATGTTGGGCACCAAATTAGTGGTTGCTAATTTCCATATTTAGGACGAGTTGTTGTGTTGTTTGGTCCATCTTTGTGTTCCATCAAGTGAGACTGCGAAGTTGATTTGGGAAGTTCACTACATTTGGGTGGCAGGACACTTTGGAGTCAAAAAGATAGTGGTAGTGCTGCAGACACATTTATACTGGCCAAAACTTCGACAGGATGTCGACAAGTATATCAGGTCTTGCACTGCCTGTGCTCTTGTCAAACTGACCACAAATAAATAGGGCATGTACACCCCTCTGCCTACTCCTAACAGGTGGTGGGAATCCATCTCAATGCACTACATGTTGGGCCTCCCATCCACCAAGAGGGGAAATGATTTTGTTTTTATTGTTGTTGATCTCTTTTCCAAGATGGCTATTCTAGCCGCATGCAAGAAGAACATCACAACAGAAGCCATTGCCAAGCTCTTCTTTGAATGAGTATGGGTAAATTTTGGGATCCCACAAACCATTATCTTAGACCATGACAGTCGGTTCCTCAACACATTTTGGTCAAGCCTATGGTCACTATTGGATACCAAGCTCACCAAATCCACTACCTTCCACCCCCAGACAGATGGCCAAGCTGAGGTCGTCAATCAAATGATCGTACATATCCTGTGCATGTACAATTCAAAACACCCCCGCACATGCGATGAGAGTCTTCCCTATGTCCAACATAGCTACAACTGAGCCAAGTTAAACTGGACACAACCCCTTTTAGGTGGGGTTGGGATTCCAACCATTGGGCCCCATGGATGTTGCACTACCCTTGGCGACCACCTCGACCGACTCGTCCCTTGCTCCACCAGAAGCTAACAAAGCCACCCAGTTCATTGAGCGAATCCAACACATCCGCCAAAAGGTTCAAGATATTCTACAGAATTCTAATTCCAAGTATAGGTAGCGCCATGATCAACATTGGGTGCCATATAAGTTTCATGTGGGACAAAATTTGGTTGCACTTGCAGAAATAATGCTTTACAGGGCCCCATCAAAAGCTTCTCCCACTCCATTATGGTTTGTACACCATCACAAAGGTTGTGGGTGACAATGATTTTGAGCTCAACATTCCCCCTTTCCTTGGCCTGCACCCAGTATTCAACGTGGCTCTCCTTCGGCCATATTTCCCACCATTATTGGACACCTCAGAGATAACAGAGTAGTTGACACCAACAGAGCTCAACCCTAACTGCATGCAACATGAATACAATGATCATATTATGGAAACACATATCAAGGGAATTCAACAACAAAGGATCCATATTTATTGAGTCGTCAATGAAGGGAAGCTCCTACACCAAGGCAAGTGGCTCACCCTGGGCAAAATTCAGCAGAAATTTCCTCATCCAATGGGGGAACTCAATGCAATGGAGACCATTTCTTCCTACTGATCTGGATTTTATGAGAAGAATGAAATGAATACATATTATTAAAATATGATTAACACAGAATAATTGAGATATAATAAAATTGGTTTTCTATTCAATAAGGAAATAAATTGAAACTGTAAAACGCAGCAGAAAACAAGCTTGTCGAAATGATGGCGGCTTATCTTTGACAATAGATGTGATGACTGTGCTCATTCGTAAGAAGAATATTAAAATGAGGCTCTAAAGGAAGTTTTTACAATCAAACAGAATGTCACAAACCCTAGACATCCAAAAAACCTAACCCTAGGAGATGAAGCGCCAAAATTCATGTGGGCCTCGTTTGGGTAAGTTAGTACATCAACTTCTCAGAGTCATAACGTTTGCATACGATCTCTATTTGGGGCACACGATAGCGCGTTGGAAAGGTATCGTCGAGGAGATTCATTTTCGGTCCTCAATTAGAGACTTAAACTATCAATTAGAATCCCTATCCCAAAATACCTTCATTTAGGCCTTCAAAATGGCCCCATAAGTTAAAAACTGTTAAAAATAGTAAATTACCAAAATTGCCAGAAAATTGTTTTGAGCCAGTTGAAAAAGGTGGGTGGCCATCGATATCCACCTGGATCATCTCCTTGGTATATATAAGAGACTATGAGGTACAATTACAACTAATGGACCCAAACCAACATAAATAAAATAACATTACTAATGTAATATGCCCCAATTAAGGGGTAATGTGCCACTATTTAGGGATTAACATACCCCTCCCCTTCAGACAAGTGTTTTCTGAAATGATTGAGTAATTCTAGATGATTTTGTATAAAATACTCATCTTCCTAAGTGGAATAGTCAACAGGTAGTTTCCTCCACTTAATGATAATACTCTGAAATGGATCTACTCCTCAGCTGGCGAGTTCTTGTGTCAGTGATACCTTCAGGCTCCAATATGATTTTTCATTCCTCATAAAGTTCTGGAAATATAGTTTGAACTAGGATCTTGTCACCTATAACCTTATTTAATCATGAAACATGGAAAACTAGGTGTACTTGTGAAGATGCAGGTACCTCCAATTTGTATTCCATAGTACCAAGCTTTTGCAACACCTTATAAGGGCCATAGTACTTTGGTGATAATTTATTATCCTTCTTGGCTTGCTTGAGGAACATTTGTTTGTATGGTTGTAGTCTTAAAAACACCCAATCCCCTAC
>SNQJ01S0288938.1:0-10846 GCA_010110895.2 Picea sitchensis | reverse complement strand
TTGAAATCTTAGAACTTATCAACCAAGGGGAGAGTTGAAAGACTATTGTTGCAGAAGGTGCACAAAGTCGAAGAGTCAAATACTTTGAAGTATTTGAAAGAGTGCCGCAAGGAGTGCATGCAAGAGTCCTTTGGAGATTTGAGTTTGCGAGTTAAAGCTCGAGGAGGAATAGTACCTTTGAAGTATTCAAAGGGAGACATGATAGAAATTATCTTGTAGAAGTAAATCTCAGGAGGGAGGACGCTAATTCGTCTCGTAGAAGCCATTGCGGAAGAAATCGAACAGTCGAGATTCTCCGTGGAGAACTCGCGAAGTCGCGAGGACCGTAGGATCTAGAGAAGCTGCAAGGTGGATAGAGGCTGGATGAACTCATCCTTTTGGGTTCAAGAATCAACGATGACCGTTGATTGTGGTTAGGTTGAGCGTTGGATCAGTTTTCGAACTCAGAGTTTGTAAGTTCAGAGGGCGGACCAAATTCTTTGGTTGCGCAAATAGCCAAGTAGCGAGGAGGTCTGAATCGTTGGATCTAGGCATGGGAGAACCGTTGGATCAGAACCCTGCGAAGCTATCGCGTATCGAGAGCTCGGGGTTTGAGAGGAGTCAGTGTCAACTACAGGAGTTGCGAAGTGGCGAGAGTCGAGAGCTCATGTGAATGTGTGGCACATCTGTCAGGTGGGGACCACAAGGGTGACAAGTGGTGTGTACTTGCGCATCGATGGGTCAACCCATAGTTTCCCTATCACGTCTTGGGATTTCGCAAAGGAGGAGCACAAAGGCTCTACACTCCAACTCGCGAGGTTGCGAGTTGCGAGAAGTGTTCAAAGGGAAGTCAACCATCGCCTCTCAGGGTTTCGCAAGGGGAGAGCACCAAGGTTCGATACTCCAACTCATGAGGCCGCGAAGTTACGAGAGGTGCTAGTGCTTAGCCCTAGCCGACGGTCACGCGTGGAGGGCGCTGACAAGGAAAGGAGCCATACCCGTATCGTCATCTCGGGTATCGGGAGTTTGGAAAAGAGGAGTCGGGGGTCTTCAACCCACGAACTCGCGAAGTGCAAATTGCAAAAGGTGCTTGCGCCAAGGCCCAATTGTGGTCGTGTGAAGGAGAAGCTCACACCTTGTGCCTGTTCGCATAAGGGGGGATTTCAGAAGGACCTGCGGATCAAATTCATTGAAGGTTTCAGAGAGGAACCAAAGGAGCCGCTTTAGCTCAAGGGAAATTTGGAACAATCCTGAGCGTATCTCGACCCGAGGGTTCGGGGATTTGTACCAAGTGTTATCAGAGCTTGATTTTGTCTGTATATTTCAGGCAAAGGGAGTCAGAAGAGAAGGAGTAATCTGATACGCATCAAGTGGTATCAGAGCTACAAAACAAGTATTTGCTTTCTGTAGCAGAGAAGGAGAACCATTCTCAGCCATGCCACCAAGAAGAAGAGACAGACCAATGCCTAATCTAGCAGTGGAGAGGGAACTGCGCGAACTACGTGCTAGGATTGATGCCATGGAGACAACACAGAGGTGCATAGTTGACACTGGGGATATCAATGAAGATGACAATGAAAATGAAGCTGGACATGAAGGAGAATAAGTAGCAGTCGAAGATGCTGCGGATGAACGCTTATTCAGGGCTGTTGCGAGGATAGGTGCCAGAGAAAAAATGGACATTCCAGTATATGAAGGAAACTTGGATGTTGAAGAGCTTCTAGACTGGATTAGAGCTCTGGACAAATACTTTGACTATGAGGATGTCGAGGAAGATAAGAAAGTCAAACATGCCGTCACAAGACTTAAAGGGCATGCAACACTATGGTGGGATGAACTACAAGATGACAGACGTTGCAAAGGCAAGAAAAAAATCAAGAGTTGGGACATAATGGTTGCAAAGATGAAGGCCAAATTCATACCTAAGGATTATCAAATTACTCTATTTCGGAGGATGCAGAATTTGAGACAGAATCTGATGTCATTGAAAGAATACACTGAAGAGTTCTACAAGATAAACATCAGAGCAGGTCATCGGGAGAGCGATGATGAAAAGGTTTCCAAGTACATGACTGGTCTGTGATATGAAATTCAAGATGAGATGAGCATGATGATCATTCTAAATGTGGAAGATGCTTATTAGATGGATCTAAAAGATGAAGAGAAGTTGAGCCGAAAGCAAGGTCAAAGAGGCCAAGGTAGAAGTCAATCCAGAGGCAAAACAATTGCCCAAGATAGGACTCAGAAGCCTAAAGAAGAGAGAAAGAAACCTCAAACTCAACATGAGAGAGGGGGAAGCTCACATAGAGGGAAATATACTGATGGAAATACTTTTCCTCGAGCCAGAGGAAGAGGAAGAGGAAGAGGCAGAGGTGGTGAAGTGAAATGTTTTACCTGTGGAAAAATCAGACATAAATCTTATGAGTGCTCAGATAGGAAGAAAGAAGGTGGTGAGACTCACATTGCCAAAGCACAAGGACATAATGTTGAGGCAGAAGATGCTGAGGGCGGAAGATCCTTGAAGATGAGGAAAGTTCTCTTAACGCCAGAGAAGGAGGCAGAGAATCCTACCCAAAGGAACAGACTGTTTAGGATTGCTTGCAAAACAAAAGACAGGGTATGCAAAGTCATCGTGGACAGCGGTAGCACAGACAATCTCGTTTCTACATAGATGGTAGAAAAGCTGGAGCTGGAGATTGTTGTACATCCAAACCCATACAGAGTTTTGTGGCTACAAAAAGGAAATAAGGTAAATGTCACTAAACAATGTTTAGTTGAATTTAAAATAGGGGGATATAAGGATGAAATACTATGTGATGTCATTCCCATGGATGTTTGTCATCTATTACTGGGTAGACCGTGGCAATATGACATAAATGTGATTCATGATGGGAGAAAAAACACATACACCCTGGAGAAGAATGGGAGAAATCACATGTTGTTTCCGATTAAGGACAAAGAAGTGAAACCAGAGATGAACACCACTGTACTTCTCATGAGTGGGAAGGAACTTCTTAAAGAGGTTAAGAAGAAGGAAGACACACAATTTGTTGTGGTCAGGAAGCCTAGAATTGTGTTGACTAGTACAAGAGTGGATAATTTACCAGAGGAAATCCAGGAGTTGCTGGAAGAGTTTGCTGATATAGTAGTGGACGAACTACCTTGTTCGTTGCCACCGATAAGAAGTATAAGCCATCACATTGATCTTATACCTAGAGCCAATTTACCAAACAAAGCCACGTACAGGTTGACACCGCAGGAGAATGAAGAAGTTAAGAGGCAGGTCCAGGATTTAATGGACAAAGGATTGGTTAGGGAGAGCTTGAGTCCATGTGTTGTTCCAACAGTGCTCAGCCCGAAGAAAGACAGAGGTTGGAGAATGTGTACAGACTCAAGGGCAATCAATAATATTACCATCAGATACAAATTTCCATTTCCAAGGATGGATGACTTGATGGATTGCTTGAGTGGAGCAAGATTCTTTTCAAAGATTGATTTGAAAAGTGGGTATCATCAAATTCGTATGAGAGAAGGTGATGAATGAAAGACAACATTTAAGACTAATGAAGGGCTGTATGAATGGTCTGTTATGCCATTTGGCTTAACAAATGCGCCTAGTACTTTCATGAGATTGATGAATGAAGTCCTGAAGGATTTCATAGGGAAATTTGTCATTGTATATCTTGACGATATATTGATTTTCAGCAAGACAGAAGCAAAACACTTGAAGCATTTAGCTACAATGATGAGGAGATTAAAGCAAGAGAAATTGATGATAAATATGAAGAAATCATCATTTATGAGGACAAAATTCATTTATTTGGGTTTTGTTATCTCTGCAAATGAGCTGAAAATGGATCCGGAAAAGGTGGATGCAATTAAGAATTTGCCATCACCGAAAGGTGTGTTTGAAGTTCAAAGCTTCCATGGTTTAGCTAGTTTCTACAGGAAATTCATCCGAAATTTCAGTGGGATTAACACATCGATGATGGATATGGTGAAGAAAAGACACAAATCTTTTCACTGGACAGAGGAAGCAGAGAAGAGCTTCAATTTGTTGAAGAAGAAGATCACGGAACAACCAATTTTGGTTTTGCCGGATTTTAGCGAGACATTCCAAGTCAAGTGTGACGCGAGTGGATTTGTAATTGGAGCAGTCTTGAGCCAAGACGATAGGCCAGTTGCATACTTCAACGAGAAATTGAATGAAGTGAAGGTCAAGTACTCAACATATGACAAAGAATTTTATGCTATCATACAAGCACTGAAGAAATGGAGACATTATTTGGTTCCTAAAGAATTTGTTTTGTACAACGACAATCATGCTTTGCAATTCGTGACTCAATAGGACAAGTTGAACCAAAATCATGCTAAATGGGTTGAATACATGCATAATTTTACTTTTGTAATTAAACATATTTCTGGAACTGCTAACAAAGTTGTTGATGCTTTGAGCAGGAAATGTTTGCTGATGCAGGAATTCAGAGTCAAGACTTTGGGTTTTGATAACCTCAAAGAAATGTACAAGGATGACCCAGATTTTAAAGAAGCATACGAGGCGTCTGAGAATCCAATTCTCAGGGACAAAAGCTAGTGGACTGAATATATGATCCAAGATGGATTATTATTCAGGGGCAATCAACTATGTATTCCAAAATGCTCCATGAGGGAGAATATGCTAAAGGAAAAACACAGTGGAGGATTGGCCGGACACTTCAGTCATGATAAGATGTTATCAAAATTGAATGGCTCATATTTTTGGCCAGGAATGAGGACAGATGTTAAGAAATTTGTGGACAGATGCAGGATTTTCCAACACACAAAAGGGAAAAGGAAGAATACAGGATTATACCAACCATTACCCATACTTGAAAGGCCGTGGGACACAGTGAGGATGTATTTCATATTGGGACTGCCAAGGACACAAAGAGGTTGTGATTCGATCTTTGTGGTGGTCGACAGATTTTCCAAGATGGCACATTTCATACCATGCCAGAAAACCAGCGACACAACTCATATTGCGAACCTGTTTTTCAAAGAAGTCGTCAGACTTCACGGTTTGCCAAGAAGTATAGTTTCAGATTGGGATACCAAGTTCGTAGGACATTTCTAGAGGACTTTATGGAAAAAGCTGGGGACAAGTTTGTCTTTTATATCATCTTATCATCCTCAGACAGATGGGCAGACAAAAGTCGTGAACAGGAGTTTGGGAGATTTACTGAGAATCCTAGTGACTGAACACCATAGTCAGTGGGATCACATTCTGCCACATGCAGAATTCACTTATAATGATTCGATCAATAGAAGCACAGGGCAGAGTCCATTTTAGATTGTATATGGAATGCAACCTAGGGGAGTATCTGAATTGAAAGATTCAGAACAAAATGAATTCAGGAGTGCTAGTGCAGAGGACTTTGCAGAAGCAATGAAGTAGCTACACAACCAAGTCAAGGAGCGATTGCAGAGTTCAAATCAAGAATACAAGCGCAGAGCAGATCAAAACAAATGAGAACTTCAATTTGAAGTTGGTGATCTGGTTCTTACACATCTGAGGAAAGAAATATTCCCAAGGGGAACATATAATAAACTGAAAATGAAAAAGATTGGACCATGCAAGGTTGTGAAGAAATTTGGGGCAAACGCATATGAGATTGAATTACTCGATGGGATCAGAATTTCGCCGATATTCAATGTTGCGTATTTGTACCCTTACAGAGCTGAAGAAACAAGAACATAGAATGAACAGACAAAGGTTCAATGGACAAAACAAATGCCTGTAGCTGAAAAGCCACAGATGGAAAGTATAATTGATAAGAGAGTCAGCAGGAAGACCAGGAGGAAAGAGTATTTTGAATACTTGGTCAAATGGAAGGGACATCCAATTGAAGATGCCAGTTGGGAAGATGAAGCATAAATTCATAAGCATGGATAGATCGTGCAAGATCTCATGAACAAGAGTTCATGAAAATTTTCAAGCGAGAGAGTATGATGCAGGAGCATCGTCAACAACCAAATGAGCGTGAAGGCATAAGACAACTAGAAGACCACCAATGCACGTTTTTGAAATGTTTTTGAAGCATTAATGTAATGGTTAAAGAGAAGCATACTTGCATATTGTAAACGGATCATGAGTGATTTGCTCTCATCTGTAGAATGTAGAGGCAATTATGCGTAGTTAATGAAAGTAGGTAGATTTGAATGATAGATTAGACATTTTTAGGAGCAGGAGGGAAGACGGATATAGACACCCTCGCCTTTGTATCATTAGTTAGTTGTATCATTAGAACATTAGCATAGAGCATAAAAAGAAGGAAGCTATAGCAGAAAGTTGTAGAGAAGAACCCATGTACAAAAGCTTTGAATTAATATATGGAGCTTTGAATCAGACACATGGTGTTATGATGTTTTCTGTGTATACATGTTGAATGGTATGCTGATGGTTGTTTTATTCTCTCTGTTATACATTTGATTTAATACTGTGTTGAATGTATGATTTCATGTTGAATGTTTGAAATCTGAGAGAGAGAGAGAGAATGAGTTTCAATTGTTTCTCTTCCTGAGTGAGAGTTCCTGCAAGGAGTGCATTGACAAAGAGTCAGAGTTTATCTCTGAAATATCAGGAGGGATACCATTGTTCTCATTCTAGTAGAAGAGAAAGTGAAACATAGAAGTCGTGCAAGGTGTGCGCAGGCTAGTTGAAAGCTTAGAACTTATCAACCAAGGGGAGAGTTGAAAGACTGCTGTTGCAGAAGGTGCACAGAGTCGAATAATCAAATACTTTGAAGTATTTGAAAGAGTGTCGCAAGGAGTGCGTTCATGAGTCCTTTGGAGATTTGAGTTTGTGAGTTAAAGCTCGAGGAGGAATAGTACCTTTGAAGTATTCAAAGGGAGACATGATAGAAATTATCTTGCAGAAGTAAAGCTCAGGAGGGAGGACGTTGATTCGTCTCGTAGAATCCATTGAGGAAGAAATCGAACGGTCAAGATTCTCCGTGGAGAACTCACGAAGTCGCGAGGACCGTAGGATCTAGAGAAGCTACAAGGTGGATAGAGGTTGGACGAACTCATCCTTTTGGGTTCAAGAATCAACGAGGACCGTTGATTGTGGTCAGGTTGAGCGTTGGATCAGTTTTTGAACTCGGAGTTCGTAAGTTCAGAGGGCGGACCAAATTCTTTGGTTGCGCGAATAGCCGAGTAGAGATGAGGTCTGAACCATTAGATCTAGGCACGGGAGAACCGTTGGATCAGAACCCCGCGGAGCTATTGCGTATCGGGAGCTCGGGGTTTGAGAGGAGTCAGTATCAACTGCAGGAGTTGCGAAGTGGCGAGAGCCGAGAGCTCGTGTGAATGCGTGGCACATCTGTCAGGTGGGGACCACAAGGGTGACAAGTGGCGTGTACTTGTGCATCGAGGGCTCAACCCATAGTTTCCCTATTGCGTCTCGGGATTTCACAAAGGAGGAGCACAAAGGCCCTACACTCCAACTCGCGAGGTTGCGAGTTGCGAGAAGTGTTCAAAGGGAAGTCAACCATCGCCTCTCAGGGTTTCGCAAGGGGAGAGTGCCAAGGTTCAACACTCCAACTCACGAGGCCACAAAGTTGCGAGAGGTGCTAGTGCTTAGCCCTAGCTGGCAGTCATGCGTGGAGGGCGCTGACAAGGAAAGGAGCCATACCCGTATCGTCATCTCGGGTATCGAGAGTTTGGAAAAGAGGAGTTGGGGGTCTTCAACCCACGAACTCGCGAAGTGTGAATTGCAAAAGGTGCTTGTGCCAAGGCCCAGCTGTGGTTGTGTGAAGGAGAAGCTCGTACCTTGTGCCTATTCGCATAAGGGGGGATTTCAGAAGGACCTGTGGATCAAATTCGTTGAAGGTTCAGAAAGGAACCAAAGGAGCTGCTTCAGCTCAAGGGAAATTTGGAACGATCCTGAGCGGACCTCGACCCGAGGGTTTAGGGATCTGCACCACCAAGGCTCTGAAGGAGCATGCACAGAGGTGTTCTGCATCGAAGAGCCCGGATGGTCTCCGCCTAGTGTGAGAGCTTGAAAGGCATGCCTAGGGTGGTTGTGCCATCCAAACCTGCTATAGTAGGCCGACCCTCGTCGGGGCTTTCCTCGTTCTTGTGGCATGGCTGCGCCGAGCACCAGACAAGCTGAAAAACCAGCTGAGCAGGCTGAATCTTGGAGCAGAATTAACGAAATGAGGCTGAGCTTTGGACCCAAGTGCCCCATATAAAACTTCCCGCACGGTGAAAAAACCAGGATTGCGGAGGCATTGATGGATCTGGTATCCATTAGTGTAGGTGTAATGACAGTCTCCAATATCGTACTGAAGCCGAGGAGCCGAGCCAGGGCTTCCATTAAGGCCCGAGGCACTAAAGCTTGGCTCTTATGCATGCTGACCATCGCGTCTGGACATGGGGGAAGGGTGGCGGTGAGGGGCTTTAACTGCCCTCATAATCACTCCGTCCATTGACGTGCATGACCCATGTGTCACCCCATCCGGGGAAAATAAACTTACTTTACTATGAAACATTTTCTCAAATTAATAATTGATGCGAATATTTTATTATGTATAATAAATATATTTAAAATTATATTGATAGAATTAAGTTTAAATTTGTTTATTATATAATTATTTGGTAGTAATTGGAATGGTTGTTATGATAATGATTTAAGTTCAAATTTTGGCAATCACTTTTTTTATATGGAGTTTTCTAAATATGATTATTGATTATATTAAATATTGTTAATATAATCTTTAGGCAATGTATTGTATGATGTTGGTTAGAAAAAAATTATGGGTTTAATTTCCATGAGTTAATTTTCCATGTTTTATCCAAAAAAAATATTTGTAAATTTTAATTTAAAAAAATGATTTATCCAAATTTTATAAGATAAAATTATTTTATTTAAAAAACTACAAAAAATTATAAAAATGACATAATATCCTTAGAAATTTGAATATTTTCACAAAATTTTTGTCAAACATTTATAG
Organism: Picea sitchensis; assembly: GCA_010110895.2. Lineage (NCBI taxonomy): Eukaryota > Viridiplantae > Streptophyta > Pinopsida > Pinales > Pinaceae > Picea > Picea sitchensis. Next base: position 1,874 of record SNQJ01S0288938.1, on the reverse strand, counting down.
TTGACATTTTACAAATAGTACAATTTACAAGTATGGATTCTTAAAATTTTCCACGATGTTGACAAGATACTAATACACCCCGTTCTTTACTTAAATGTGTAAGCATGGATCAAAGTTATTTTTAAATTACCATTCCATATTAAAAAAAAACCTAAATTAAAAAAAAAATAATTAAAAATAAACAAAAATTAAATTATTAAAAACAAAATCATAAACAAAAATATTGTAAAGATAAAAATAAATTTCCATCAAGATGTTCCACAAGACTTAAACACTTTGATATAAAATTTTGTAAAATAAATTGCCATAAACTTCATAGTAAAACAAAATTTTCAACAAATCTTAAAACAGATTGATATAAAATATTTTAAAAAATATATAAAACCAAGATAGTTTATAAAAAAATAAAATACCCAACCTATAAAAACAATAAATTATAATAAAACTATACTTTATAATTTATTAACTTATAATAATGACATAGATTTTGAAAATCTTGTTGTCATGTTATTCAATTATATAAATAATATAAATATTAAAATAATTAATTATAATTTTAATGAATTAAAATTGATCTTTACTATTTAAAACAAATTTTAAACTTTTAATATAATAATACATTTATTTATTTATAAAATCAATATTAAACTTTGTTAGTGTGCTTGGTTTCAAGAGACTTAATTTTGTATAGTTACTAAAATCCAATTTTTTTTTATTTTTTTTATAACTTTTAAATTATAGTTTCTTAAATCATAAGTCAAAAATACATTTAAAAAAATTAAAAATAAATATTAACCTTTTAGTATAATAATAAATCTATATAATAAATAGTGAAACTAATTTATATTTATGTAAATGTTTTAAACATGGTATCAAATACAATTGAGATGTGTGTGAATGCATATTATTAGTCTACGTGATCATAATTTGTTGACTTCATATTAGTTTGTCTTTTGATCACAAATATTTGCATCATATCTATTGTTGGAACTAGGGAACTAAAAATATTGATTTTTATATAATAAAAAATACCATATATGTCATGATATGATTAGATAATAGATTGGAGGTCTTATTGCCAACTTCCCTATTTCCAATGTTTTATATGTTAGTATATCCATTTTTTTTGATCATATACGATCTTTTTGAATCATATATTTTCTTATGCATTAATCGAAGGTGGATTAATTCTAGCATGAGTTTGAATGTTTGTCTTATCATTTTCTGCTAATTTATCCTAATTTTTGTTAATTATAAATATTTTTATGTTTGTTGTACTATTGTTATTATTATTATTATTTTTTATTATTATTAAGTACTTAAGGTACGTAAAGAGACCTTACACACACATTCTTTCTTAAATGTTTACACAGGGCGATGCCCTTGGACGGTTCTGACAATCTTAAATGTTTAACTAACAGGCCTCACATCCTTAAATGTTTACTTAACAGGCGTGTTACAATACATTTTCCTCCGATTTTTGGATACAATCTTGTCTATAGTGAATTTGGGCAGTTAGACATGTTCTTGCAGTTTGTAGGGTTGAGATCCTATGGCCTTGTTTGCTTCAACTTTGCAAGGTTGGTTTTCTGCATTCGTAGTTGGACTTGTTGTTTTGTATCACAAGATGCAACAACTATCGTCCCACAAAAATGTGAGAATTCCGTTGACGATAGAACTTGGGATTTTATCTGCTTCATACACTATGAAAACTATAGTTTCATAGGATATAACTTGGGTTTTTATCTGCTTCATACGCTATGAAAACTATAGTTTCATAGGAAAATTAGACACTAATGGAATGTATATTTCTGGTAAGTCCAATGTCTCCAACCCTGATGCCTTTAACACGACATATCATGCCTTTGAGACAT
>SNQJ01S0288937.1:9577-20423 GCA_010110895.2 Picea sitchensis | reverse complement strand
CATTCACACGATTTCTGTTATTCCCATTTTGCTTTTGCTGTAGGTTATTCATTTTCAGTATGCATTGAGTTAGAGAATGGCCTGTGGACAGAGAAGGCAGGGCCCCCTTCGCTGGAAACAGAGCTGATGCATTGTGTTTACAGCAGATTTCATATTTGATTTCATCTTTCAGCAGTTTGCTCAGTGGTTTGATAGAAGTAGTATTTCATTTCATTACAACCAAGGGTTTAGCATTATCTTTCCAGCCAGTGATTTCATTTCTTCAGTTTTCACATTTAGAGTAGTGCAAACGCGTGCAAAACAGAGTAGAGTACAGTAGCTTCTTTCAGTGAGTTTCTTTTAGCAGTTCAGAGAGTAGCTTGGCATCCTKTAAACCCCCCTCTTCAGCCCTGCATTTCCTGTGCTGGTTCCTCTAAGTCTACCTTCCCGGGTTGACAATTAAATGTTGATTTACATGGTATATCTGCAGCTCGACAACGCTTTTGCTACTTAACTGTTTGCATTCTGCAACAAGTGTTTTAATCCTCTCAATTGCACTATGAGCATTCAATTCTCGCTGGTCGTGCACTTCTTGCGAGGTACTTGGTATAGTTTGAAGCTCTAATTCCACGACCCTTTGTTGAAGCTGTTGAATAACTTCAACAAGCTTCATCACTTGACGTTTGAAGGGTTCTTCTCTCTTTTGTTCTAAGCCAGTGACAGAGAGAAATGCTCAGTTAACTGCTTCTTCCATCCCAATCTGCTTCACGAGCAGTTTCTCTTTCTCCTTTTGGATCTTCGCTCTATCTTCTTCAAATTTTGCTTGGAGAGCATCCTTCTCTTGTTGCGTGGCTTGACGTTGTTCTATGATTTCCTCTTGTACTTTCTTTAAGGCCTGAGTAACCTGCGCTTTTTCTTCCTGTGCATGTCGAAGGCGTACTTCGACTGTATTAGCAATCTTGCGGAGTTGAACTAATTCATCTCCCACTTCTGTTGTTCCTTATGGCAAAGGTGCAATAGAGATTGCGCGGCTAGACTGGAGTGCCTGGTGCACTTCTTGGAGCCTAATTTCAATCCTATTATATATCTGCTCCTGCTTCACTTCCTGCTTTTCTGTTATCTCTTCTATAGCTTCATTCATAGTTGCGAGGAGGAAACTAAAGTCATCCGGAGTGAGCGTGGTCTACATCTTAGTTACGGTTGCTTTCAATTTCTTCAGGGAGGGAGACTTCGGAGGTGACGCTTTTCTCTTCTTTATAACCTCGATTTTGTCTTCCGGTCTCTGTTCAACTTCCTCTAGGTCTTCGCCATTACCTCCTTGATCTTGTGTGACGAAAGGAAGCTGTCCTTACAGATCTACTATCTACATCTTGAACCTCTTCAGGATTCTTCGTCTTATTTTTCTTACTGGGCCCAGGTGTGTCCTGTGCAGCTTCTGGGCTGTTGATGTCTGAAATGTCTACTGGATCTGCTGGAACAAGGAGGTCCACCGACCATTCCTTGGTGATCTCTTCTAGGTCTTCTTCTGTTAGCTTATAATAGGACTGAAGCTATTCCTGGTGCTCATCAGTGCGTGGAGTTAGGTATATAAAGTGGCGGTCCACGCTGAAATTTATCAGAGGTCAGAACCTTTGTAAAGTGTTCGGGGTTATGAGAGGTTTGCCCCCTATGGCTTCTTTCAATTGGTTATAATACGTGTGGAAAACGACATTCGATTTCCATTGCTTATTCATGTCGGTTGAGTACCACAATGTACTGAACTTCGCGGCTAGTGGCTCAAAGGGGTCAAGGTCTGGGAAGGTTGCACCTTCCGGTAGCTTCCATGCAATAAAAGTGATCAGTATTAGAAGCTAGCTAAAATGGAATTCATGCCCCTGATCCTGGGCTTCTCTACAGTCAATCTCTAGTTGGTTTACCAGGTACTTCGCCCAGTTCATCTGTAGTCCCTCTGCGCATTTTCCTGCGAGGTCAACTATGAAGCTTGATACTTGTGTAGGTCGATTCTTACGTACCATATTTCCTGCGATCAGTTGACATGCGAGGTGCACTGCACCACTTTCGATAGAGGCTACCTTGTATCCTCGCGCGCCCTTCTCGACATTGCCATAAGCTTCTTTAATCTTCTGTGAAAGAGCGTGGTCCACAATCTTTCTAGGGTAGTAATCTCGGGGATTAGGGCCCTGCATGCTAATCCCGGTGATCCTATTGATCAATGCTGGATCAACAGTTATGAGACGGTTTAACCACAGGTATCCTCTGTGGTAACTTTCTAGCAACAATTTTACACAAGCATTCACCTCCTGGTGTCTGCTGAAGTGCGGTATTTTCATAATGTTGAGCAAAGTAGACTACGCGAGGTTCATCATCCATTGCTGAGGGACGATATTTGAATTCTTACTCTTAGTTCTTGTCAAGTACTTATACGGGGCGAGCATGCTGTAAACTTTACGATCCCCCAGGTTGAAGTCACAAAACTTCAACGCTGTAACCTTGTCTTGATCTGTGCGGTAGGTGCGTACTATTTTCGGTAGATATGCAGTGACTAGGGTGTATTCAAAGTCTCTAGGGACACTGTCCCTGTTAATCGCACTGCTTAGAGGGGGTATGTAAGCTGGTAGGATGGATGGCACTAAATTTGCATTGGCTATGTCGTCTTTATGCTTAGTTCTCCTTTCCGCGTCGGCTCGAGATGTTCTTGCTCGAGCAGTCGACAGGGAGGCTTGCACTCCTCTCGTCAATGATGCTTGGACTCCGGTGGACATTCCTCTTTCTAACATGACTCTCTCAGTCATTAAATCGAGAAGGACCTCTGTGACAGATTCCTCAACTGCGGTGAGCTCGTCGAACATATGCACTCGGAAAAGATAATAGGGGTCACGATGATCTCAGATACTGCACTAGGATGAACAATCTACTTGCAATGATCACTGTATACAATCACTAGTTCTGCGGGCTTCGAATTTTCAGTTGGCAAAAGTGTTCTTCGGGCACAACGCGATGAGCTAAATAGGAAATTCGTCAACGATCTTCTTGCAATGGGTATGAAGCTTTCATTAACGTTGGTCTGTCCATTATGGTGAGGTCCAATGGTCTGGCGGTGATCCTTTAATTCTTTTCTATCCGTTCGGGGCAGAAGTCGAATGGGTATATCAGTCCAACGACTAGATTGCTTCGTCACGACGAAGTGCCATATGTTGCTGTTTTGATATCTCGACGAAGTTCAATTCCTATGATTTTTCCTTCTGCAGTGTTCCACCTGGGATCTCTTGTAACTTTTCAATATTTACCTTTTTCTTACTAAATTTTCTAGCCTTCTTCCCAGTAGTCTTCAACTCGATCTGTCTTTTCCTGTTCTGATTCCTATCTTCTCTCGACATAGTCACTTCGCACTACCGAGATTCTTTCTTCAGATCCGAGGGTAATACTCCTTCAACATATGGATTAGGTATTTCAGTCTTCTGTGGTTCCTCTAATGCTCTTATAGCTTCGATATCCAATAGCTTAGATCTGTTCTCTTGTTCTTCCATCAAGTAGGCGATCCTTCTAGTCATAAATTCCACGAGTTCTTGCTTCTTCTGTTCTAGGGATTCCTTTTCTTCTTTTCTTCGGATCTGGTCTTTTTCAATCCAGATATTGCCTAACAAAGCTGGAAATGGGGCACGGTCCTCAATAAATTTAATAACTTCGAATTCTTCCTCTGTCGAAGCTCCATGGGTAGTCATAGCTATCTGGGTAATCCTGCCACACAGGGTTACCATTTTTCCTTTAAAAAACCCTATTTTTTTTAGTGAAGGAACCATAGCAGGCCTTCCTAGGGTTTCCCAAGTGCTTTTTGTCATAATGTTCATCTATGTTTCTTCATCTAAAGCACAGTCAATGTTGAAGTCTCCTATTCTTACTTCGATTTTCTCCTTTTCTTTGAAGATCTTTGACAAATTGGCATCTTTATGTTCATTTAGGGTTTCTTTCATTTTCAGTAACATAATCTCTGATTCTTTCTGGGGTTCTTCTATAATCTTAGTTTCTTGATCTCCTTCAGGGTTTGCTTGCTCCATATTCATCTTTTAAAGTCTAGTAATCATTCTAGGGAAATCCAGTACTTCATGGTCCATAGCCTTACAACAGAGGCAACTAGGTTTTCTCCCAGAGCATTCCTTAGCAAGATTTCCTGGTCTTCTGCAATTGTAACAAAGAGTTAATCCTCTCTTTCTCTTCAATGATCCCCAAATTTTCTTGTACTGCACGCTAGGATCATAATGGCTAGCCTGCAAAAAATTATTTCTAGGATCCTGCATCCACTCGTTAGTCCAAACATTCTTTCTATGCATAGGTATAACATATCTTTCATTATTCTTATAAGATCTATTCATATCAAATGTTCTTTCATCTAACAATGCCCTAGTTTTCAAGCTAGGACAAAATCTATCAAGCATACCTAAATTCATGCTTCAGAAACAAAAATTTCCACTTATTGAGCACAAAGCTTCCAGATCTAAAACCTTTCACTATTCTTACCTTTATTAGAGCACAAAGCTTATAGATCTTACCTCTTTTCTTCAGATCTGGCTTCTTTTCTTCAACACAAAGCTTCGTAGGTCGAGTAGAGTACTGCACATCAGAGCGACAGATCTACGCACAGAGCTTTCACAATTTCAGGTCGGATCTTTGCACAAAGCTTCTTCTTCCTCAGTTCCCAGTAATCACAGTTTCAGGTCCTGACAATGGAACCATTTGTTGGCACAGGGATAGACCCAGGGTTCAACACTACAACAACGCACCAAAAAAACCCTAACTACCGGCCCTTTCGGCAACACCTGCGAAGCAGATGAAGTCTCATCCAAGGTAGAGGCAGGGGTGGTTGTAGGACTCAGGTGTCTGCAACCTTAGCTGGGACACATGTGTGATTACACACTTAACAAAGCACTTAGCATCAATAGTTCACCTAGAATTAACCCTTATCTCACTTCACAGATAACACAGAGCATCGCAGTATATACTTAGATCTAAGATAATTCAACACTTAGCAGCATACAACAAACCATATCTGGTAGACCAAGCACTTAGCAACTTCATACACATCAAATCTATCATCTATACACATCTAATAAGCACAAAGCATAAGTAAATCTATCTAAACATGTCATAGCACTTAGAAAAAGAGGGAAAACACATGAAAGTAACAACACAAAGCATGACACATAGATTTACGTGGTTCACCCCCACCTCGGGGCTATGTCCACCAACTTTTCTTCTCTATTATTGCTAGCTAATCGGTTACAAGCACAGAGCCTCAAAACCTACTCCACGCAGGACATGGGATCTACATAGCTCGCTAGATCTTCCTTCCCCGAGTATCTCTAAGCATAAAACCTTCTTACAATCTGTGCACTCAGCACTTACAATACTTGCACTCAGCTCTGCAAGTATATCACACAGATCATCTCTTAACACTAAGCCACTTCTCAAGTGTCCTCAAGAAGGTCCCTTCTTACATAGCCTAGACTTCTACTTATACATTACAAAAAGGAGCCTAAACATGGGTAAACCCATGGGCCGACATCTCGATCTCGTTACATTATCCCCAAAAAACACAAAAAGGACCCAAAAAGGGGGTCTAGATTCCACGATCTCCGCTTCGCCTTGCGCTCCATATTTGACAGGCTGTTGAAGTCCCAAAAATGGTCAAATATGACCAAGTGTTCCTCAAAACTTGGTCAAGGGCCAATAGTGGCGGTGACGATGAAGAGCGATTAAGAATTAGAGATTTCTTAAAGGCACTAACCCGCCGACGCACAAAAGAGATTGCATCATGTTTGAAATGAATACTTGGAAAGGATAACACTCTTCTCCGCAAATATTGGTTTAATTCATATTAATGACAAATCTTCTCCGACCTTCCAGACATTAATGACAATCTTAACGGTTCCTTCACGATGAAGTAATAGCATTAAAGCTTAATAATTGCATATCTAGAAAGAAGTATGAAGGAAGCAGGGATGGTAAAGAGCGACTAAGCATTGTACATTTTGTCCACCCACTAACCTGCAAAACATATTCCAAGAAATGCCCAAGTATGGAAAGTGGTCGGGCGGGTTTCAAAAATAGGGTCACAAGATATACCCAGGAGACGTGAGGGGCCAATGGTCAAATTGTATTTCACAATGACAGATTTCGGCCATCAATTTGTATATCGTAGAATTTCGGGTGCTGTTTGTACATAGCGGAATAGTGGAAGCGCAATGTTGAGCAAGCTTGGCCAGGAACTAGTGATGGTAATAGTGGCCAAGTATGCAATGCACAAGCAGTTGGTCGGACTCGTGATATAAAAGAATTAGACATACTCGGAACAAGAAATATTGACAGGCTTGAAAACAGGGCCACAAGCTCTACTAAGGAGACGTGAGGGCCCGATGGTCAAATTGTATCTACCCCAACTGTTGAATGAAAAATGCGTAACATGGAACAAGAGACAATGACGGATTTCGAGGGTCAATTTGTATATTGCGCAACTTCGGGTGCTATATATAAAAGTAGGAGACATTTGGAAAAAGACACATTCGGAAAAAGGACCAAGTAAACAGAAAGCGAAAGAAAACGAGATAAAGGGGAATTTGTTTACTAATTTATAGATCGCGGAAGTCCGGGTGTTGTTTGTAGGCGGTGGAACAATGGAAACGCAATGTTGAACCCATCTATCCGGGAACCCACCATTCAAAAAGTTTGTTAAACATGAAACAAGGAAGCGGTCGGTCGGGCTGGTGATATAAAAGTAACAGTAGAATTATGAACACGTGAATCTGCCAACTCCCGCACCTAGACATTTTCCGAAAAATGAGTAAGTAACCAGAAAGGGAAAGCATAGGAAAAAAAGAAAGGGGATGGAAATTTCGGAAGCGAGAATTGGTGTAAGAAATCCCCATTGATGGTCTTAATAGTAACTATGAAGTGCATTAAACATGTGAACATGTTCTTCATTCAAGGAATAGATACAACGAGCCATGCTTATAGTTTCCAGGATCTGTTTGTATAAGAGAAGCGTCGAAAAGCTACAAGAAAATCAATTTTGGGATGTTTAAGTAAAGTTATTGTACTATTAGCTTCACCGCAACTATAACAATGATGAATTTGAATTTTAATGTCCTCTCGTTGATATGATAGTTCTATTGGACTTCACATATTATACATTCTTTTATTTCAAATTATTCCATGAGATTAATTTTGCTAAGTTCATCGATAAAGAAAAAGTGCTAAAAATGAGATAAAGGGGAATTTGTTTGCTAATTTGTAGATCGCGGAAGCCCGGGTGCTGTTTGCAAGCGACAAAACAATGGAAATGCAATGTTGAACCCGCTTATCTGGGAACCCGCGATCCAAAAAGTTTGTTCAATATGAAACGGGGAAGCGGTCGGTCGGGCTGGTGACGTAAAAGTAAGTGGAAATCCGAAGACGTGAATCCGCCAACTCCCACATCTAGACATTTTTCAAAAGACGAGTAAGTAACCAGAAATGGAAAGCATAGGGAAAAAAGAAAGGGGATGGCAATTTTCGGAAGCGGGAATTGGTGTAAGAAAGCCCCATTGATGGTCTTAACAATAACTATGAAATGCATTAAACATGTGAATAGGTTCTTCAATCAAGGAATAGATACAACGAGCCATGCTTATAGTTTCCAGGATCTGCTTGTATAAGAGAAACATCGAAAATCTACAAGAAAATCAATTTTGGTATGTGTAAGTAAAGTTATTGTACTGTCATCTTCACCGCAAGTATAACAACGACGAATTTGAATTTTAATGTCCTGTCGTTGATATGATAGTTCCATTGGACTTCGCATAGTATATATTCTTTTATTTCAAATTATTCCAGGAGTTTAATTTTGCTAAGTTCATCGATTAAGGAAAAGTGCTAAAAACGAGATAAAGGGGAATTTGTTTTCTAATTTGTAGATCGTGAAAGTTCGAGTGTTGTTTTTAGGCAGCGGAACAATGGAAACGCAATGTTGAACCCGCCTATCCGGTAGCTCACCTATCCGGGAACCCACGATCCAAAAAGTTTGTTCAATATGAAACGGGGAAGTGGTCAGTCGGGTTGGTGATATAAAATTAAGTGGAAATCTGAAGACATGAATCCGCCAACTTCTGCACCTAGACATTTTTCGAAAAATGAGTAAGTAACCAGAAAGGGAAAGCAACGGGAAAAGAGAAAGGGGATGGCAATTTTCGGAAGCAGGAATTGGTGTAAGAAATCCCCATTGATGGTCTTAACAGTAACTATGAAGTGCATTAAACATGTGAATAGGTTCTTCAATCGAGGAATAGATACAATGAGCCATGCTTATAGTTTCTAGGATCTGCTTGTATAAGAGAAGCGTCGAAAAGCTACAAGAAAATCAATTTTGGGATGTCTAAGTAAAGTTATTGTACTGTCAGCTTCACCGCAAGTATAACAACGATGAATTTGAATGTTAATGTCCTCTCGTTGATATGATAGTTCCATTGGACTTCGCAGAGTATATATTCTTTTATTTCAAATTATTCTAGGAGATTAATTTTGCTAAGTTCATTTATCAAGGAAAAGTTTTAAAACGAGCCACACACTACATTTGCGTCACAGAGCTTATATTAAAGGGAAAAGCATGTCCTTTATAGTCTTTAAGATCGTAGAAAAACTGTGAAGATCCTAAATGTATTATTAATTTTCCAGAATGAAGCATACAACCAAGAACCAAGCAAACACCAAATGTATTAAAAGTTGAGGCAGAAGGCAACGCATGAACACAAAAGGCCCCAAGCAAGATCCCACAAGGTTCCATAGAGCAGTACATATCAACCTTTGCATCAAACAATTTGATATATAAAAAAAACACATTGAGGCATTGGTTTTCTCTTACATCTGGTATAGGTTCCCACGAGAAAATAACCGGGGCCATGGGATATGAACAAAAGTCTGCCAAACACAAGACAACACAAAACCAACGGAGCTTCGACACTGTATGCTAGCTATAACCAGATCTCAAAATGGGGAACAAGAAAGTTTTCGATTTACCATTAAGCAAGATCACTATGGAAATTTTCTTCTGATAGTTCCATGGTCTATCACTACCAGTTTTAACAATGCCAAATTTCCAATATTATTGGAAATTCCTAATGATTCTGCCCAGAGGAGCAAGCTATTTTGATGGTTCAAAGGATGGGCCTGAGTTATTTACAGTTGGATACGTTTTATGGGGTTTTCTCTCATGCTTCCCATTTCTGGACTGAACAATCTTATGCGCGTGTACATCACCAACAACCGCACCTACTTGTATGAATTCCAATGCCCGAACTCCCCAATCTCTATAGCGAGATATGAAAATCTCAAGCTCATGTTTCAATCCATGCTGAGTCCTTTTTTTTTTCAATTAGGGCATTGAGTAAACGTAGACACCATACCATAAATGTATAGTTGGAGACCAATTTTTATTTTATTCGGGCACCCAAAAAAAATGTAGAAATCCTGCCATGGCTATATAGTTAGAAAACAATTGTCCATCTTGGGCACCCAAATAAACGTGTAGACTCCTCCATCAAAGCCACAACCAAACACCATTTTTTTATTTTATTTGCACACCGAAAAAAAGATGCAAAATTCTTATTGGGAGATGCAAAAAAACATCAAAATAACAACATCGATTGCATTTGTAATTAGATTCTCCTTGTTGTTTCAAGTGCACAAGAAGAGACAAAATCTCTGGAAAGAGAATTTTACAGCTATAGATGTAAACTCCGAAGAACTTGAGTCCAACGAACATTCATCTGGGTGTTGAAGAAAAATTACAGACACACATGAGATATTTTCGTTTCCTGTCAAAGCTTGATATGATTTTATTATTATTTTTTTTAATCCAACCGATATGCAAAACTGCATTGCCATCATTTAAGGTAAATTTGCTATGTATCCAAAAGTCGCGCAACATGTAGACACTGTTTTCCTTTCTCTGTAGGTATGCTTCATATGCCAATTATGATAACCCAGGAAGCACATCTCGTAATAGAGGTTGTCTAATTGTACAATGCACGATTGTGTTGCCCACAGTTCAGATGGAAACATTGAGGCAATGTCTATATATGTATGGACATTTTTTACCGCATCGCAGTCAATCAATCGTTTCATCACGTATGAAAGCAGAAGTAGAAGCAAGAGAGTTGCATTTCACACATATAGGCTCAAAGGGGGTCGAGTACGCATTCGTTGCAACCAAAACACCTTCAACCTGGAAATGTGAGCATAGCAGTTAATATATTGAACAATATAATATAAAACTACACCCCCCCCAAAAAAAACAAAAACTCCAGAAATTTGGTGAAGGCTATTTGTATGAGAAAAGTGAGGATGAATCTGTAGATGTATATGCACAATAGTTGTAGATCTAGTTAGTTTCTTGAGATGTTGTACTATGTCTGCTCGCAATTCTGTTACAAATGTTGCTTGGGTTGTGCGAAAGATCCTTTCTTTAACATCTCTTTTCCTTGTTATATTTTTGAGGAGCATAAGTGGAAATTTTCCTTTATGTAATTGTTGTTCAATTGATGAAAACAAATTTGAATAGGTATCGAACAATTGTAGCTGCAACATGGAACAATGCAATATTTGTGTAACTTAACCGAGATACATGAACATGCGAAAGTAAAGGACAAAACTGGATATGGAGAATGATACCATTGCCTTTTCGTTATCTGACTCTCCATCTTTTATATGGAGAATGTGTTGGAAATACTAAAACAACTGAGAGGGGGGGGGTGAATCAGTTGTATGTGAGCTTAAACAATTTTATACTTTTTAAACATTGTTAATCTCTCTTCATGTGGTCATCAACAATATACAACAT
>SNQJ01S0288934.1:0-10847 GCA_010110895.2 Picea sitchensis | reverse complement strand
TAACAGCCTTAAAAGGCTCACGGCCTAGTCATATTGGGAGGCTTAAAGCCCACTGCCCAGCCATATCTTGAAGGCATCTTTTGGCCTTGTTTGCCCACGGCCTACCCTCTTGCTGGTATTGTTGCATATCCCTAGATCTCGGCCTCACCTTGCTGCTGTTGTAACTCACAGCCTTACTGTGTTTTGACATATACTCCTCAGTTCTGTTTGTTATCCTTGCTGCACACACATAACAGATTAGTCATACATATACGCATTTGGTTAGTAGCTTTGATCTCTCGTGTGTTTAAGGGTTTGATTTTTCACACATTCTGAATGCATATGGTAATCTTGTTAGCAGTTTGGTATTGATAACTTAAACACTTGTGCCTATACTCTAATATCTTCTAAACTACCAAGCTTCTAACACTTGCATTGCATATGTAATCTGATTGATGTTTGAAGATTTGATGCTTATGATTAGGTGTATGGCTATAAGATTGATGAGTTGAGGTTTATGCTTGTAATAATTGTCTAACATATAACTGTTCATTTAAGCTCAATCTTCAATACTCCACTGAAGCTCTCGGCCTATCTTGGTTGTAAGTCCATTGCCCAGCCATCTTCCAGACCTTTAGCCCACGGCCTGTTGATCCTACTGCTACACAATAACATACAGTTTGGTTAGTAACCAGATATAACACATATGCTTAAAAGTTCAATTGTTTAAACACCTTCTAGGACGCACATGTGATAACCTTTTTTAGATCTGGTTCATATTTGAAGGCTTAATACTTGTGATAACATTCTAACTCTTCCTAGCCCCTTAAGCTTTCACATTTCAACACATATATTGCAGACTGTTAAATCTTGGCTTTTACATGTACTTAAGTTACTGTTGAATGGTCTAACACTTATGTCTTAGATACATGTGACAAGTGGTTTAAAGGTTGTTGTTTATGGTTCTAATAATTGGTTGATTCATACCTCACTGCTCATATAAACACAGTTCTCACACACACCCTTTGAGTTCACAGTTCGTTGGGCTTCTAATACATTATACATTGCAATCTGTGGTTAAGCAAACTTACATGTTTATGGTACACCTATCACACACTTGGATGATGCACACTGCCTAACTTAATTCTGTTCATTACTTATGAGTAATCTGTTTATGGTTTGAATGCTTCACAAGTTCAAGATCTAATTTGCTTATGGTTTTAAAATACTTGTGATAATATCTATGATTCAACTGTTGATGGTTTAAATACATATGCTGTTATCTGAATTTGTCTCTTAAGCTACCACCTGTTATTGCAAACACTCACACATTAATTTCACCTACCATATAATGAACAGTTCTCACACACACCCTTTGAGTTCACAGTTCGTTGGGCTTCTAATACATTATACATTGCAATCTGTGGTTAAGTAAACTTACATGTTTATGGTACACCTATCACACACTCGGATGATGCACACCTCTAATCCTAATTCTTGTTTATGAGTAATCTGTTCATGGTTTAAATGTTTCACAAGTTCAAGATCTAATTTGTTTATGGTTTTAAAATACTTGCATAATATCTATGATTCAACTGCTGATGGTTTAAATACATATACAAGTATCCGAATTTTGTCTTTTAAGCTACCACATGCTATTGCAAACACTCACACATTGCACCATCCATTTACTTGCTCATGGTATGATCACCTAAGTGCCTCAAAGTATAAATCTTTCACCTTCTATTGCTGGTACATCACATATGATTGGTTACACGGTTTTGACAACATCTCTTGTAAATATCTTTCATGTGATGATGTTCTAAATGGTTTAGACTTTTGTTATCATTATTGCTATATCTTATATTGTTCATGGTGGTGTAATCCTTTATTTTGCAAACACTCAAGCACATTTTACCAATGCCTTACTTATAAACAACTCAAAATAAAAGCCGCTTAAAACTCTTTTGTAAAAAATCAACCCAACACACTTTAAAGACTCCACCCTGAGGTATCCCAACATTTAGAAACATTTTAGGGGTCTTTAACTACTGTTTTTGTCATCTAAAACGGGTGAGAGGGATAGTCTTTGGGGGAAGTGGCGTGTGACCGTCCCGTGATTCCGTTGGTGGGATCCTTTCTCTGACTACTTCTAGCTGTGTTGAAGTGACGTGCTGACCTTGGAGGCTAGGCTGGTATCCCCAGTATGTTGAGCACCGGGTAGTTATTTGGCAAAAGTAGGAGCTAAGACACAAATCTAGTTAGGGTGGGGAATCTAAAATACTTAACAAGAACACTAGCTGTATAGATCACCTCAGAGTTAAGGAAGTAGATGTATTGATAGGATAACATTTACTTGTGATAATCATATTGCTCTATCTCATTATTGCAACTATTTGTCTTTATCTTTTATGGTGCTGTGATATTGGTTTATTTTCACTGAATACCTTTTAATCAATTATCATTGTTGTGGTGTGGATCATAAGTGATTGAGCATCCCACCGGGAAGCACCATTTATTTGATCCTTGAGTGCTTTTTATGGTTAGTAGCCAAAGAAGGTAGTCCAAGGGAGCAGTGCCACTTGGGGTACAAGCACTTGTTAGTATTTTGTATATTTTGTATCTATTGTATCTCTTTGTATAACCTTGTAACATTGTATAATCTTGTAAGAACCTAATCTTGGGTTTGGGTAGTTTGATTTCAATTCAGTAAAGTATATTGCAATGAATCAATCTTACAGACCTAGTTGACCCTACTGTGTCCAACCCAGCAATTTCAGTACCTTAGGTTGACTTAGGGAAAGGGGCCTATGCCATTTAGAAGTGATCGGTAATTTTCATTGTTGCTTGTCATCTTAGGCCAGTTTTCCCTTAGCCTATAATCAATTGGAAACTAACTCCTAGAACTGTAATTAAATCAACTTAGTAACTTAGGGACACCTCCCCTTGGCTTCCCTTGTAGAGTAAGCTCAGACGGAAGAAGTTCTTATTGAAGGTGACAGGCAAGAACTAGACATGAAGTCTCCCAGCACACTCTCATGATGGACTTAGCCTCACGCCCCAAGTGCATTGAACAGGAGCTCTTTTTCATTGAGAGGGCAAGTCCAAGCGGAGACGTCCTAAGGCAACTGTGGGTCAAAGGGAAGGCTAAAGGATTAAAGGCCACCAAGGAAAACCCTTTTTTACAGATTGCTGCCCAAGAAGATAGTCAAGAAAGAATATCCACTGATGAATGCACCGGTTTGCGAGACAAAAAAAATACAATCAAGAGCAAAGCCAGTAATAGAAGAAATGATTATCTCTCATCATATATATGAGCAAATGATTATGTGCTATTGACTAAGCCAACATGGTCAATAAAGGCAAAGATCATTGATATCACTTCTTCAATAGCATAAGAGCACTTTTCATGACAACTCTTGCATCATAATGGAATAATTTTAATAAATATGTCAAACCAGCTCATATATAATGTCATGTCACCTTATATTGTTTCTCAATAATAGGTGTGACGTCACTAATCAATAGGCCAAAATTATGATAAAGAGCAAAAAACGTTTTGTTAAATAAGCTTGGGGATACAATTATTAACTCAATGTCACTAATAGAGCCTAAAATGTCGCTGTATAAGCAAAGAATAAAGAGTACGACGTCAACCCTATATAAGTTTTGCTGGTGTTCTACAGAAGCATAGCCAATGATGACGCTTTGATAATTTCAAACTAGGGCAATTCCACCTGTCGGCTAAGTGATAAGGAAGACATGCATGACCTTTCTCGACCCAAGCAAGTTCAATGAAGGCCAACTTGTCCTCTAGGGTTATATCCAATGCTTAGGTTAGACTTTTAGGTTAGTGGGTTTGTAAAAGTTTTGAAGTAGTTTTGTAGTTGTTTAAGGTATACCAAGCTCGGCGCAATCAATTTAGACTAGTGCCTGGGTTACTGGAGTCAAATGGAAGTATGATCAATGTTTAGGAAGAGTTCAAACCTATGGACAAGAGACCTAGGGTTTAATGGTGTTACAAAGCAAGGCCACTAACCCTAACCTTAAAGAGAAAATTCTTACCTAGAGTGTAGCTTAAAGCGTTGTGCTCAGAGCCTGATCCTTTCCTTAAGACTCTTCTGGCAAAACGGCTAGCTCAAAAGCATGAATCTAGGGATGAAAGTGTTGTTCAAGGCTTCTCACAAACCCTAGAAGTAAACCTTAGGTGTTCACTTAATTAGGTCTAGGATCACTTCTTTCTTCAACTTTATGCTAAGAACTAATGCTCAAGACAGTAGTTAGTGAAGCTATGGCTAGGCTAAACCCTCTAGAACTTAATGGCTATAAGCTTATGCTATGGGGACATGAAGTTCTCAACTGATTTGTGTAGGCTCCATTTCATGATCAAGTAAACTAAGATACTGGCGAATGCAAATGTTAGACAACAACTATTCATTCAAGAAGCTTGATGAAGAAATACTTACAAGATCATGAAGAAAACACCAATCCACACCCTAGTTTTAAACCTTCCGTTATAGCACCACTTGCTAAAAATAACCTCCAAGAGGTTTGCGCCACACTTCCAAAAGGAGACAAGAACAACCAAGAAACAGTATTCAGAAATGTATCTATCAATGAGAGCAAGTTATGTTATGATCCAAAAAGAGGAAAACATCCTCTATTTATAAAACTTTGACTTAAAATAGGTCAACAAAATAGCCTAATAAGGCTAATCAGCTCATGAAATCATTTGTCACTTTACATGCTAAATGTCAAAATGAGCAGAAAAATCACGGCGCCAAGCCCCTAAAGGGAGACGCGGCCCTTTTAGGGCTCATTAACCATCAAATGAGCAAGACGCTGCCCCTCCCGGCTCCAAAGAACATGTCACACGTGCCAAACAAGCCCAACATAGCCGCCACGTGCCCTAGTCGCCCATCCCCGCCTCGGGTGGCCCCGACCAACCGCGGTCAACGTCCCATCTGTAAGTGGTTGATCCCCATATGCCATGGTCTCGGCCAAAACGTCCTGATGAAGGCACCCTTCTTCTTCTTCCTGTATGGCTCGCCAAACCTGCCTCTGCTATCCCAATGTCCATCTGATGTATTTCAAATTTCATGGAGGTCCGGACTAGTCATCTCCCATGTGCACCGATCATCTGGCACCTGTCCGCCGGGCAAGCTCCTGCACATCAAAAACTACACCCTCAGTGGGCTCATCAGTCCTAGACATCAGCAATGTAAATCACATTTCATCATTAAATTTATCAAACATATGGCAACATCCCCAACAAATCTTCTAAGAGTCAAAGATCCTACACAAACCCACTATATAAAGCCAAAGCAACCAAAAAGGGCAACCTATTGGGCTAATACACCACAAGAAATGATCAAGAAGGGTTATCTAAACCATGTATAGTGACGTGATGTGGTTTTAGGGATGTCTAGTCATAGTCGCATCTAGGGATGGTGTCGCCTGCGGGTGTGCTCTCTTTAGGAGGGGCGAAGAAAATTGGCCATGGATGCACTTTTTCCAAGCCCTTATTGTTCATCTTTCTTTTGTTTGCATTTTTTGCTGCTGTCTTGACTTAAGAGGACACCGCCTTGGTTAGGTGGATGAGTCGACACAAGTACTTCCACTGTAGCCAGAAAATGAGAAGGCCGGCTCCGTGATGAGACCCCCCTTCTTTGGCCATGCAACCAGCGGTCACTGCCTCTGCTTGGTGACCAGATGGTGGCACCGCTAAATACTCTGGTGAACATAATGGGCCGCTTCGCGATGAGTCCTCCCATCCTCTTTAGTTAGGTCTTGCACTCTATTTATTTATCATTTTCTTAGGGTCCTCAGCTTCTTATGAGAGGCTTTTATTGCCTTCTTGGGGATCCCCGCCAAGCATCTCTAGGTTTTCATTTTCCCATGGCTTTTATCTTTTACTGTCTGCTTACCTCACTTTTAGTCTCTACAAGACAAGATGTACTCGATGGTCATCCTAATGGCTAGACTAGGGGAATGGGATAGATGAGTGGGGTTTTAAGATGAAAACGCGATAATATGAGGGGAGTTTTGACGATGGCTCTGCAAACCCTTTGGTGGCTAACCAAAACCCATGAATAATTAACTTGCTGTTACTCCCATCAATCACCCCAACAAGGGTCAAGTGGATTAGTGATCTGGGCAATTATCCAAAATGAAGAAAGAGATCTTAATGCATACATAAGAAAGTTATAATGATCAAATACATTACATACCATGATACCGACCAATTACCTCATGGTTCTCTCGATGCAAGCCTGTGCCGGGTAGGTGATGGATGGGCCGGTAACGGCCGCGTGACAAGCATATCGAGAATAAGAAAAGATGGGCCCCTCAAGGGCCATGCTCAAGTCAATATGTTCTCGTGACTCCATGTCTAGGACCATGTGGGCCTCGGTGTGATCTCCTAGCTATCCTTTAGATACCGGGATACCAGCCCTTCATGACTTGTCGTTTAAGACAGATCTACTTCCTTTAAATAAAGGAACCCGGGCCTCGATAACCAATTGTTAGAAATTATTAACACAACTCAGAGGGGGGTGAATCAGTTGGTATGTGAGCTTAAACAATTTTAAGTCTGAGAACATTATTAAAGACTTCTCATGTGGTCATCAACAATTTACAACATATAGACAGTAAAAGAAAAAAGCATAAAGTATACATGCAGACGATTTTTCACGAAAACCCATAGGCGGGAGAAAACTCTTCTTTCTTCCGGGAATGATAGGCGCTCTTTTAAGTTCTCAGATATCATCTATGATTGAGCACCAACACAATGAGGTCATGACTGGGTTTTTTACAAGTCAGAATCCTGTTTGAGAGCACTAAATCTTTGGTTTCTCTAGCACCACTAGAAGGAAGCACCAACTCTTGAATATCCCAAAGACTAACCGATGGAAGCACCAACTTCCGGAATTAAAGTACCAACCGGATGGAAGCACCAACTTCCCGCTACAAAGGCTCCAACTCAGATAATGGCAGAACACTTGTTCTCCCTAGCACCACCTGCCAATTGCTCTTTCCTTCAAGCAAACCGCATGGAAGCTACAACTCTCCGTGTTCAAGCTCCCACTTGAACTCTTTGAGGACGGGTCCTCCAGCACCCCTTCCAACTTCCCTAAAATATAAATGGCTAATAAACATTCAACTTACAGATAATTCAGTTCTTACCAATCTTTCTTGTTCAGAATCGGGTCACATTACACCGCTCTCACGCTTCTTCCTCTGCTTCCACAGTATGCTTTGCATCAAATCGTCTCATTTCTTCAACTCGCTCATATTCTGCTCGTGATTTCATCTCATACTTCCGTGATGCTCAATCTCCTCCTCGCTGCATCCTCTTCTTCTATTTTCTTACAGCTTTCATTCTTTTCACTTCTTGCGTAACAAATCCAACATAACATGTACCGTCTTATTTTTTACACACCAAGACGACGGTTCAACTTCCTAACTCATTAGGCAAAATGATTAACCGCCCGTGCAACTGAAACACTACAATGACGACAACTAATTTGCAATCATGAGTCGGCCGGCTAATGTAATCCAAAACTAAGGAGTTAACGAACGTAATCAAGAACCTCCGGATCAATACTTGATTCAACGGGTTCGCATCTTAATCGGAGATTTCCGCTAATATCGCGATTTCATTACATGCTCGAAGTTTTGTATTACCATAACCCCGATCCCCCAAACTCCTGAAGAATTCAGATCAACGTCCGTGACTACTTCTATTCAATGGTCGATAATCTCGCGATTTCTCAAGATACTCTAAATCGGTGATTGTGTTCTTTGTTCTCTATGTCGCGATTCGCTAAACTCCGATGTGGGTTTGATCAACGGTCCAAATCTAATACTGACTTGACGGCTGCGATTGAAACGCGATATCGCATATCATGAAACCAGGATTCTTGTTGCATTTATTTCTTTTCCTCTTTAAGTTGCGATTCACAAAACTCCGATGTGGAGTTTGATCAATGGTCTAGATATGATCTTGACTCAACGACCGGCGATTATCGCCACATCGTGATATCGCGACCGCATTCTGTTGTCAAGTTTATTACCCGCTGTCGCGACTACGAACTCCATATTGGAGTTAGATTAACGGTCCAAATCTGATCTTGATCTCACGGTTGCAGTTACGTCGCGATTTCTCAAATCGCAATTACGCTCGTTTTTGCACTTTTAAAGCAAGAGCTGCGGCATGATCCTGATCCAACGATGGTCGGGTCTTGCACTTTGATCTAATGATCGAGTTTCTAACCTCCTCTTCGCTATGCTGCCTTTGTTCTATTCGGGGATCTGACGGCCCTCGCTCTTTCGGAGATTTGAATGGGATCCAACGATCATCAGTCTTCCTCCGATTATTGTTGGTACACTATCACGTTGTACTCTGCCATCACTACTATCAGATTTCTTCCATCAATGACAAGTATATCACGCCTATAAATATGCTAACCCTTCAGACATTCTTTTCCTGCATCTACATTCGGGGCCGTCTGCTATATATTTTCCAACAGAGCTCTTCCTATAAAAGGGTCCAGACTCCACATAAGCTTATAATACACATTCTAATCGAGGTAAATCTCTCCTTGTCCAAGAGAAAACACATTTCCTCTCTAGGGACCAAAATCAATGACCTTGAAGATACCTCAGACACTCTCACTTTGAAAAACTAGTTTCTCGGCTTTTACTGTTGATTCCCAAGAAGAGGAGGAACAAGTTTTCGACCAACAAAATGCCAAGGAAAAGATCTTGATGAAGTTTTCCAAGAGAAAAGGATTGTTGAAGAAACAGTTGAGGAGCTGCAACCCAAACAAGATGACGAAATATCAACATTCCCTCCTCCGGGATGAGGCCATCTAAGAGCCTATTTCTCTTGCACAAAAAGAGAATGATGTTATTATTTTTCAGATTACATAATTCCTGTCCCATGATTCAAAGGAGAAATGGAATCTCGAATGAAGCATACTTTCTTCTTGGTATGTTTGGAAGATGAAGGGTTAAATTTATAAGGATGAAACAATCGATGCATGTTGAAAACTTCCAAGTCCTCAAAGCCCTGTGACAGAAGAAAACAACATGGGTAAGACAATTCCTCTCCAAAATTTTGATTCTCTACTTTATGATGTGGGAGATGATGAGGAAATAAATGAGTCTTTGAGTACTTCAAAACCTACATGTTATGATACGTGATAATGACATAGCTGGTAACATTGATGAGTTCACATGTTGGGAAACGTAGGTGGTATGAATTTAGTTATGATATGGACCCCTATTTACATTGACAATCATTCAAGTACATTTCCATGTCACAACAGATATTTTTGATTTTGACCGGTGGCATGAAATGATATATTTTCACTGATGCTTCAAACACCCAAGGTTGAATGTCCCAGATGTTCTTGATGATTTTCAGTCATACATTGAGGACTTTGATGAGTACTCCTCTGAAAGGACGTGGGTCCTGTTATTCTAACATCTAGGGATAATTCAGGAGATCATGTCTCGAGGCCCACATGGTCCTAGACATGGGAGGCCTCAGGAGCAGGAGCTGCACTGAGCATGTCTCGAGGACCCATCTTCTTCTTTTCTCTCGGGCCAGATTTGTCCAAAGAGTACCTTCCATCACTACCAAGTTTGGGCTTCTGCATCAAAAAGGCTTGTCTCATGAGGTAATTGGTCCGGAGGTAGTCATGGTATGTGTCATATTTGATCATTATAATCTTCTATGTATGCATTAGATCTCTTCACTTTGGATGACTGCTTGCATCTTACACCACTGACTACCTTTGGGCAATTGATGGGGTGGCTGAAAGTGCTGGTATTCATGGTTTTGGGTTAGCCACCAAAGAGGGCCGGTGTGAATCATCACCATCTCATAGTATCACCTTTTACATCTTAAAACCCCGCAAATCCATCCCATTCCCCTAGCCCAAAAGGTCATCCTAATGGCAAGACTAGGGTACATCTTGTCTTGGGAAGAAGGGCTAGAAGGCCTGTGGAGGGTAAAAGTGAAGCCGGGTAAAAGATAAAAGCCATAGGAAGAATTAAAACCTAGATGTTTCTACTGTGGATCCTCAGAAAGGCAATAAAATTTCATAAGAAACTGAGACCCTAAGACAAATGAACAACAAGTGCAATTCTAATTAAGAGGATGGGAGGTCTCATCACTTAGCCGCTCCATTATGTTCATAGGTATTTAGCGGTATGACATTACATCATCTGGTTACCAAGCCAGGGCAGTGACCTTTGGTTGCATGGCCAAAGGAAGGGGGGTCTCATCACGAGCCAACCCTCTCATTTCTGCGAAGATACCAGTGGGTAACACTGTCAGCTCTGGCCGCCTAGCCAAGGCAGTGTCCTCTTCGTCAAGGCTTGTAGCAAAATACAAATAAAGAAAGATAAGGCAATAAGGGCTTGGAAAAAATGCATCCATGACAGGTACAGCTCGCCTCCTACAAAGACACCCACAGACAACACCAACCCTAGGCCTGACTATGACTAGACATCCCTAAAAAAACCACCTCACGTCACTACACATGGTTTGAATAACCCTTTGAGGAGACTCTCCATTTCTTGTGGGTATTAGCCCAATAGGTTGCCCTTTGGTTGCTTTGACTTTGTATAATGGGCTTGTGTAGGGTCTTTGAGCTATTAGAAGACTTGTTAGAGATGTTATGCATATATTCGATAAATTTAATGATGAAATGTGATTTGCATTGCCATGATGTTTTGGACTAATGAGCCCCTGGAGGGCGTATCCTTTGATGTGCAGAACCATGCCCGGCGGACAGGTACCAGCGGATCGGTACACATGGGGAGATGATCAGTTCAGACCTCCATGGGGCTGAAGA
>SNQJ01S0288933.1:573-10847 GCA_010110895.2 Picea sitchensis | reverse complement strand
TATATATTCCAACACTCTCCCTTAATGACTACTTATCTAAATATCTTTGTGGTCATATCTTCATCACTATCATGGCTTCAATATTTCACTTGAGCTTGCTTTACTATGGGCTTCATCCTTGAACTTTCTTTGCTTCCTCTTGCACCTTGTACCTACATATAATTATTGATGTCCATATAAAACACAATCCATCTACCGGAATACATGGGTCATCTGCCGCTGTAACGGCTAGTTCTCTAGGAATTGTTTTCAACTACATGGTTCATCAATGTTAAACTTTCTCTCTATCACAACTTGGTCTCTTACACTTGAGATTATTTCATCTCAAATTCCCCCCCTTGATTGAAGATCCAAATTCTCCAATTCAACATCAAGTTAGCATACGAGTACACATGCCACCCTCGTACCTACCCTAGTGGTTAATTACACAACTTGATGCAACAACCTCTCTGTCTATGAGAGAGTATCACATCCTGTGATCACATGCGCTTCTGCTCTACAACATGTATGCCTGTTTATGCCTTACTAACAGGGCTTACAACAAACTTAGGGAATTTATCTTGCCTATGGCTAAGCATTACAATTTGGACCATAACCTGGGGTGTCGGGTACAACCGATCATGCACCCCCTACAACAATTCAATCAGGTACATAAAATATCAACAATAATCTCACCAATCATATCCCCAATATTACAAGCCCATTACAAATGTCCATTTACATCTCATCATCATTCTTGACCAAGACACACAACTTGAATAACTATCATCACACATTCAAACAAGAAATATAAGCACAACTCAATCTCACTTTCTTACTTTTGTGACTTAATTTGGAGGATGTGTGAGTCCGACGGAATGAGCACATACACCTCACTTCATTTATCTATAACACCTCCAAACAATGATGCCTTTGTTCTTTCTACGTCCTTAGCAAACAATGACAGCATCCTCCGGGACAACGCACAACCAAAACTCTCTTCCTTTTCGGCTGACGACTCTTCAAAACACAGTTTCCTGGTTTCAATACGCTTCATGGCAACAAAGAGTTCTACAAACAACAAACTCCAACAATAGCAACCTCTCACTTTACGACTCCTTTACTCAACAATTGTAGCTCCTCCCCACAACTCAAAAAATGAGTCCTCTGCAATATCATGGACAATGATTTGTTACACGCCCTTCAACCTCGCCCTCTCCTCGGGCTTCCTCTTCCTTCATGACTTGTCAAAACATTGTTTCCTAATTTCAATATGCTGCAAGAAGATCCTTATTACATTGCCATACGCTCCAATCAATGATTGTCTAGCAAACAACAACAATCACAACCTACTCACAAGTGCAATAGTTCCAACAATTTTCACAACAGTTTTTGTGTTCTATTTTTTTTATAAGAAAAGATTTCAGAGTTCCCCCAGCAAGATACTCCACAACAACACAACAAATATTTCTTGGTACCTGAAGTAGATCATCATTTAGAGAAACCTCTGAAGGTATTTTAAAATCTGAGGTTCCCAAGGAAGCTCCTACAAACTTCGTTACATTGGGATGATCAAGTTTGTGCCAGATAGACACTTCTTGTTGAAACGATGCCCTTAGGGAAGCAAGTTTAGCTTCTGTTTTGCTCTCCTGTTGTCCAAAATCCAGTAGCTTCGCTGCAACATCTTTCCCGTCGTATACTCCGTGATGAACTATGCCATAAGTACCTCGCGCTATGGCACATTTGATAACCAATTTGATGGGATCGATCTCCCACTCCTCCTTGGGCCGCCGAGCTTCTTCCTCTTCCTTGAGCTTGATCAACCTTGCCTCCTCCTGCCTTCGATAATATTCCATCTTTCTCCGCAACTCTCTTTCCTGTGTTCGAATTGCTTGGAGCTCTGTAAGTCTCTCTTCTCTTTCTCACTTCAGTCTCTCGAACTCTCCTTGGCGACGGCCAACTACTTGACTCTGAAAGATATTCTTATCATTCAACATTCGGATGAGCGTATTCTTTTCCACATGATCTGCAACATGTTGTTGTCTGCTTTGTTCAATTGCTTGTTGTTGCTTCTGCTCAAAGAATATTTATCATCTACCAAGTGCTTTTAATAGGCTTCTTCAATAAGATGGGTTTCTTCTTCTCTTTTGGCCGTTTCCAAATAATCCATAGTCTTCATGAAGTTGCCTCTTCTCTGTGCTCAGGATAGCATACCCTCTCTCAGCAAACACAACAAACGATGGTTGCGACTTCACAAAGAATGGGCATTCCACAAAGAAAACAAAATACTGCCACGCAACATTCGGGTCCTCTTTAATATCTAAATCAAAATCAGGTTAAATCTGAGATGCAGGCAGTACTCATCAGGCTGGTAATAGCGAACAACTCGCTGATGAAGAATGGATAAGGGTGACTTTGACTGCAGTTCCTGGTGTCAATATGGGAGATTTAGAAGATCAAGAGCCAATAAAAAGAAAAGAACACCGCCGTGTTCCAAGTACGACAACAATGGCTCCTTTGGCATTAGCATCCACCTCAATGACACACTTAATTCCGCACCAGGGAAATGCGCAGGAACTCTGCAGCGCAAAGACTGGACCGCAAGATCTCTATTCAACGGAGAGCAAGAAACTCTGTCATGATTGCATCAATTCGTTGTCTTCTTTCCACAGACACATAAAACCTTTCCCTTTTGGATGTAAACCTTCTGCACTATACTCACTATCTCATGTTGAGCTATGATCACCATATTTATTCACAGATCAAGCGACAACATTTCTTCAACGATGACCTTCCTCAACTGCATCGCTATCTTCAACAACACACAGGCAACAATCTTCTTTGGACAATGAACACACGCCAGGACTCACACAAGCACACCAAAGTTTTTACACTAAACAATTACTCTACTCTCCACATGTGCCTAGGCACTCCCGTGAGGGAGTTATGCCCCGTCCTGCTCTGATACCAAAATAACAAATGAGAGAGACATTATAACACAACACTATTAGATTACTTAATTCATTATACAATACATTTGTGGCTCATTATATAGAGTTCACTGATAGTTATCAGATCTAACTTATTCCAATTATAGGATGAGAGGTTGAGCAAATATCTCAACCATAAACACGAATCTAGGATATCATAAATCCAACTCCCTAACAAACTCCTAATAATAAGATCACACAACTCACGTAGAGATTGACTCTACTTCTTAATACATCATATTAGATAAGTAGGAATTATATATTCCAACATGATTTTCCTGTAGATATTCATGAACTAGATCCAATCGAAAGACATAATTGTGTCCTGGAGATCATGTAGCAAAGGAGTCGAATGCACATTAAAAAATTATACTCTCCTATTGGCCCAATCAATTACCATCTTTAAATCCCCCATAACTTGTAATTTTTTAAACCCTTTCTCCATTACGACTACCAAGAGAGTCCTTAAAGAAATGAATTCAAACTTATTATTTGTTCCTATGCTTGGGGCATACCTAATAAACATATGGTGACTCTGATTTAAGAACTACATGGCTCTGACGCCACAGAGTGGGGCATGTCCCTGAATGGCATTGTCAAAGAAACCCCAGGGGACTTCCAAATCTAATTATGGCATGAGAAATGTCCTATGCTCTTTTCCCTTCAAATAAACATTGAATTCCTTTGATATATTAATGATTCGTCCTACTGTAATTTCTAGAGGAATGTTCACGTCTCTAAATATAGTGGAGTTGTGTTCCCACCAGATAAAGTAAACTAGTTTGCAAGGGAAATATTATAGATAAAGTAAACTAGTTTGCAAGGGAAATATTATCGCTGTCTGACCCTTTTTCCCTCTAGCCAGGTCTTCATGCATGCATCTAGGTCTTGATGCATCCAAGAGGCATTTTTGTGGAAGGTAGATTTAAGAATCCTTATAAATTTCACAGTGTATGGACAGTTAATAAAAAAAGTGAGAACTAGATTCTTCGTTGTTTTTACAAAATGTACATCAACCGGGGCTCGATCCATCCCATTTTTAGGTCGAATTCCCAAGTAATCAATTTGTTAGTAAGGGCTAACCACATTGTGATTTTACATTTCAGTGGCGCATGGAGCTTCCATAGGATGCTCCACCACCATTGTTTTTCTCCACATAACTGTGATTCCATTAAAGTTGCATACCCTAACTTTGTTATATAGTCACATGTGCTAGCATTTTTGGAACAACACAGGACATCCTCCTCCCCCTCTTTTAACTTGATGAAGTTAGAATCCTATTTAACTGTATATTTGGCCTATTCTATAGCTTCAAGCCCCTCTAGAACAATGACCTCACTTGTCTTCCAACCCATCCTACACAATATTTGTGGTGATTGGGATTTTGCATCCTCTACGGAAAAAATGTCGAATGCGTGGAGAGAATGTAAAAGGGAATCCGAGAGATGAAACTCATCAACACATAAGAATGGGTCCTCCCCAATGTTTACCTTTAGACCATTTCCTATCCTCTATATTATCCACATTTCGACAAGAGGGAAATCATTTACTAAAGCCTTACATACTATGGATCCATTAGATGCTTTTCTTGGTTTCCTGTACCAGTATTTGATTGATAGGTTCTTAGGGTATTTGGATTTCATAACCCTAACCCACAAAGATGAATTATGAGTGAGCCTCCAAAGGCTTCTAGTTGAAAAATAATAAGAGAATAAGAAGATAATTTTGATCCCCCATCCTCCTAGGTTTTTTGGGAATGCTACACAACTCCATTTGACCAGAGGGATGCCTCCTAATTTCTTCATCCCTACCTACAAGAATTGGAAGTTTAACTTATTAATTTTGGTAAGAATACCCTTGGGAAATGCTACCATGGATTTCCAATAGACTGGTATACTCTCCAAAATTGATTTGAGAAAATTTAATCACCCTCCTCTTGAGAGAAGCCAATTTTTCAAATGCGATATACATGCTAAATTTCTTTTTACCAGCCACTTCCAATCATTGAACTTGTAATCATTCGGTTTCAAGAAGAATATCATGTATTTGAATCCCAAATCCAACTCTTTTCGAGGAAATGGTAGTAAATATTCTGCCTGTCGAAGAGACATGTCATACAAATTCCATGGAATTAGACAATATTTTTCGAGATTGATTACCATGCTTATGGCTTTGTAGAAGAGATATAGAACCCCTTTTAAGGAGATAAGGTCCCATTGAGATCCACAAAAAAAGAAAACTACATCATCCATGAAAAGAAGG
The DNA here is from genome assembly GCA_010110895.2 of Picea sitchensis. NCBI lineage: Eukaryota > Viridiplantae > Streptophyta > Pinopsida > Pinales > Pinaceae > Picea > Picea sitchensis. Next base: position 5,616 of record SNQJ01S0288933.1, on the reverse strand, counting down.
TGTGTGATGGTTTCTTGATCCGAAACCATTACTACCTTGATATCTCCTTTGAGTTTGGCATCACTGACTAATTTCCAAAGATCTCTTTCCTTGTAGAATATTCAATGAAAATTGGATTTGATGTTTTGTGAACTTAAAATATTACGTAAATGTGAATTTTAGTAATTGGTTGATTTAGATATTGTTTATTCATTGATCTAAAATGAATCATCATATAATTGGCCATCTGTTTTGGTACTTTCTAGGTAGAAAAATTGGAGCTATTGACTTGTAGGGCCCATTTTAGAGATAGGTCATGGTTTGGAGATTTGGGGTCCAAAACCTTCCATAGTTTGTTTGAGGCATTGAATGGTCATTTTTTAGGGTAAAATAATTGTCGACATAAATATTATCCTCTTGATGGTATTCTACACTTCAAGAGCTTTTCAATGATGTGAAAATCATCTCAATCAGAGTTTGTATGGGGAAGTTATGCCTCTCACAAGTTGACTTATCTTGTTGACCACCATGGTATCAAGTGGATACCATGTCAAATTACATTACTCACACATGTGGAGCTAGTCATGTGTGGGATTTTAATATTATTCTAGAAGGTCCAAAACCCTAACAATAATTGGGGGTTGAGGCATGAAAAAAAACTTGACTCTAATGATACATGATTATTAGGCTATGTTAAATATTGGGCTACTAGGAAAGGTATGGGTTCCATTATTAGTGTGTTGAGTATTTTTCCATAGGAGAGTAGAGAATTGAGAGTGGGATATTGAGGGAGATCATAGGAAGAAGGAGATCATGTAGTAGACATTTTGGCCACACTATTGATTACATCTCCATAGTGAGTGCCCCTTTCTTTGTACTCACATTTCATAATTGAGAAGAAAAGAGTAGAGCATAGGTCTCACCTTCTATTTGGGTTTTTCTCATATCAATTTTTCTTAGGATACATCTTGTGTTCATTATGTGGATGGTGTGCCATTACTTGTGTCTTTCATTTCATTTTTTCATCTTATTTCAGTAATTTCTGTGTTAAAGTTAGAAATATTAAGTTTGCAAACATCAATAGAATAATGCATAATATAACCATTGTAGAACATTATACGATATATTGTGACAAACTATTATAGTGAAATATCCATGAAAATTTGCACATCATATTAGTATCAAAGAAATTTTTCTTTGGGGTTTTGCGCGAAGTTGTAAGATCCATGAATTGACATAAAGTTTGAAAACCCTAGCCATGATGGATGAGTACAGTAATACTCCATCGGACGAGTCGAAAGAGATATTTTCAAAGCTAGAAGCATAAGTCATTTACATCTCTCACAACATGACGATACTCATGGAATCTCTAGAGAAAAAGTTCAAATCCTTTAGGGAGTGTGGTATCTCTAACTCATAAGCTAGATCAAACAAGAAATCTAGAGATAATGAAGACCTAGAAAATGAGTTGGAAAAAAAACAAGAGAAAGATAGACTAAATTTTAGTGCCATCACTTCTTCTTAATCTCTATTTAAAGTGGAAGCGGAAGTGGACATCAAATCCTACCAAGGTGAGATTGATGCTATTAAGTTGAATCAATGGTTGCAACTGTTAGAAACTTATTTCAGTGCCCATAATATATTAGAAGAGTAAACTATTTCATTTTTCTGACTGAAGTTAGAGGGTCGTGCCAAAAATTCGTGGGAAATTCACACATAGATGCTTATGCTAGAGGGTGGGGACCTAGTAAATAAGTGGGAGGTGTTTAAAACCCTAATTAATTCTTAGTTCTACCCTATTGTTTATGAAGAGGATCGATGAATCCATTGGCATTACTTTCAATATAAGTAAGAGAAAAGTGTGCAAGAGTAGACCAACGAATTTAGAAAGATGGAAATTATGTTGGGTATATCTCCCAAGAACATGTATGTACTCCTCATGTATTCGGGTGGTCTACATAATCATTTATGAAGGAAAGTGATTCTCTTTAAACCTAGGATAGTTGATGAGGCATGTGCACAAGCACACTATATAGATAATATGAACAAGAACAAAGGAAATGGAAGTGTGATCCGGGTGGATCTCCACACATGGAAGGAAATTTACTTTGTTCACCAAGTTTATTTGAAGTTGGTGACAAAGTGGTGAATTTATGCTTTTATGAGTTTTATAATCTCACGCATTTTTATTAATTCTTTGTGAGATAAGTCTCGTGCATTTATCATTTAATTTAATTTATGATTTGTGATATTCTCATGCATTTTATTATGCTTTAAATGAGATTTTGAAAAACTCATGCACTTAATTCATTTTTGTAAAATGATTAATACTTGTGAAGGAAAGTGTGACTCATGTATTATTCATTAAAAACTGTAATTTTGGAAATTGGTTTTTATGTGAGAAACCACCTCACACCAATTTGCCATTATTCTCAATTATAGGTTGTGAGAATCAAGGGCTTGGTTGAAGAGCCTTTGGGTAGTTTTGAGAATTTTCCCATTATATGCTTGAATATAGTTTGAGATCCTACATTTATGGATCTTGTTTTTCCTCTTTTTTAATTAGATCCTATTATTGTGGATCTAGGAATTAATGCTATTTTTTAAGAGAGAGTGAGAAAAAACTATATAATGCCTTATGTGAGCCCTATGTACAAGGAGATTGATGAAGAATTAATGAGGGGAGTTAGAGAGCCATAGTGCTACTACTCCTAAGAATTGAGAGACTTATTCATGTAAGGAATTATCCTTCTTGATGTATGGAGAGTTATAGTGTGAGTAGTCTTCTTGAATCCTCATTGAAGGAGAAGGCATCTCTTATGTAATCACTTATGAGAAGGTCTCAAAATATTTTGAAGAAGGAATGAAAGCGATTTGTATTCCAATTAAAGCGGGTCCGAAGACGTATCCCAAGAGGGGAGAACTCTGTTACCAACATCGGTTGTCTCTCTCTTGTCTTTTCATATGCTTATTCCATTTTGAGTTCATGTGTGTTATGCATTATTGTTTAAAAACATGGTTAATAATGGAATCATATTCCCTTTAATCCTTATGAAAATAATTCGTCAAAAAACGATTCTCGATTGAAAACTTGTGTAGAGTAAGTACTCGCCCGTTTTCATATAAAAATGGTTTCGAGAAGAAAGACCACTAAGATGCTTCCAAGGATGGAAAGAAGAAGTGGAAAGAGAAGGAAAAAAATATCACAACCACTGCACATCAGTGGAAGGATCGAAACAACCAATGTAACCATTGTAGTATCAATAATCACATCGAAGATAAGTGTTGAAAGATACATCATTAGATGAATCCAAAGAACTACAACAAATATGCCAAGAAGAAGATGGATTGAAGATACCAGGTAGAGAGAAACATAGATGTAAATGAAAATATTGTCTAAAACATAGTGCAGAAGGAGGTGAATTTGAGTAGCATCCATCCTAAGGAAGAGAAGGATATGATTAAACTCGTCCACATTAAAATTTAGGTCAAAAATAAAAAGGTGGATGCTCTATTTGATTATGGTTAACAGGCCAACATCATAGTAGAATATATGGTAACCAAACTTGGATTGGAAGTTCATGACCATCCTCACCCATATCCATTAGGATAGGTAAATAAGGATATAGAGCTCAAGGTCACGTAACGGTGTAAGATACAATTTTATATAAGTTAAAATTATATTGATGAAGGAAAGGTAGATGTAGTACCACTATATGTGTGTGGTGTCATCTTTGGAATCCCCTACATGTATTTTATGGATGCAATATTTATGAGGATAGAAAAACAATATAGAATGATCAAGGATGTGAAGTCCTTAATCATCAATGCACACAAAGGTAAATCTAAGATCTCTCTAGTAAGTGCTAACCAAGCCAATAAATTAATCAATTCTAGAAGGACGTTTGTATTAATGGCTAGTAATTCTATTCAAGACAAGGCAAGGTTTGTATGAATGGCCAGTAATACCTTTTGATTTATGTAATGTATCAACTACATTTATTCGTTTGATGAATTATGTATTGCATCCATTTTTAGATTCATTTGTAATAGGTTACCTAGATGATATATTTGTTTACAACCCTACCTGGAAAGACTATATCTCACATCTCATGTAGGTGGTAGAGACTATGAAAAGACACATATTTCTAGAAAATGTTAAGAAATTTGAATTTTCCTAGCTGTCATTGGTGCATTTAAGGTATGTTATTGGTGGAGGGGAACTCAAGATATATCTCGCTAAGATGGAGTCCATCCTCAAGTGGCCAACTTATACATTTTTATTTTTCAATAGGCAAGTCTTAAGCATGAAGTTCATTCCATCTTTATCATTTTACTTAAATCATAAACAATTTGTTGCTGCAACCAAGATCACAAGAAGAAGCACCATGCACAAGTACACAAGATGTATCCTGGGAAACCCTTCTCGACAAGGGAAGAAAACCCAACCAATCCTTTGCTATATTCTTCAAGAGAAATACCTCCACCACCAAGAAAACCTAGCACACAAAAGGGTGCTCACAAACCCTAGAAGACTAGCGCCCAAGAGAGGTGCACACTTTTCCCAAGAAGATGTACTTGCTGAAATTTCCAAAGTCACTTTTGAGATATGATTCCTCAATGGGGATTTTACTTTTACTTATATTAGACTAAACCTGTCAACATAAGTGTTTATTTTCACAACATGGTCGACCTCAATAACTCACAATATAATTAATAATTACCAGATTAATTATCTTTTATATTAAGGTGGGGCCGACTTGTACCCTTTACATTACAATTAGGGTTACATGTAAGTCTGACTCTTGAAAAATATAGCAAGAGATATCATACACCCACTAGGGCTCAACCACTAGGGGAACATCCATAGGGATGTCCATATCTCTATCTCACTATGTCTCATAGGACAACCACACTCACTAGATCTCAACCAATAGGATCACATTCACCTGTGGTCATCCATAGGCATGTCCAACTCATCATATATTCTTTCCCACTGCATTACACATGAGATTCATATGGAGTTCATCATCTCAAATCTCTACTCAGAGGAGGCTAATACAT
>SNQJ01S0288931.1:0-10847 GCA_010110895.2 Picea sitchensis | reverse complement strand
TGGTTATACAAGAAGGACTTCCATTGAGCAAACAAAAGCTAAATATCATGACATGTGCCTAGTAAAATTTATTATGAAAAAACAACTTATGTAAAATTATAATTTCTTATTAAAAACTTTTAAGTATTTAATGATACTACCCAATAGAAAATGTAAGAAGTTTGAATGGATTCTAAGTAATTAGATGACTCATTTGATTCATTACCAAATTTAGAGAGATTGATGAATGATTGATCTTATAGTATGTATACATGCTTATTAAGAATAATTGAAAGAATTTTAATGTGGTTGTTTTTTCTAATAAAGAGAATAAAAATATTTTAGATGAAGCTATACTTTTATGATGAGATAAGAAGATTTCTATATGATTTGATTTTATGGTATTCACACTTTTTTCGAACAAGTAACATTGTAACATATGATAAGAATTTTAATGTGATTATTTTTTCTAATTGGATGAAGCTATATTTTTATGATGAAGAATGATAAAAACACTTCCATATGATTTGATTTTATGGTATTCACATTTTTTTTTTCTAAACAGATAATATTGTAACATACTATATAAACAAATAAAATAACTAATTCCAATAATTCTCAACTACATTACATTGTTTACATATCCAAGTTGCAAAAAAAAAATTGTCCATCACTCTATTCAAATATGTTTTGACCTAATTAAGCATGAACATAAACATGTTAAAAGATTTATACTAAAACATAAAATTTTAAAGGAGTATTTTATAGGCATATACTTGATTAGAATAAATAACTAGAACATAGTAAACTCCACTTAAACACACCACTCTAAAAATCCTTGAAGTCTTGAACTTCTCTATAATTGTCAGTAAACTCCAGTTAAACACGCCACTCTAAAAAATCCTTGGCGTCTTGAACTTCTCGATAATTGTAGAAAGGTTACCTGATGAGTCAAACCTAATGTATATATCTCCATGCAATCAATTAGTATACAAAGCATTAGGAATATAACAATTTCCTAGTGTCAACAAGCTTAGAGATGCTTTGTCATATCCCCTTCTAACATGTGTTGATATTAAATTTTATATAACCAAAAAAAAATTAAAAAGCGAATTTCGTTGTTGGATGACTACATTACTTGTGCTTCTTTAGTCCTTCGTAATATAAGATTAAACAACACAGCAATTGAATTCACTAGTTCCATTAATTACATTGCATTGGCTTCAATATAGTCAGATGTCACCTCTAACAAATTATTATTCTCAAGTTTATAGTAGATAAGAACTACAGGCTAATATCTTGGACACAACAAGAATCTGTTGGTGTTATTATTGAGCTTCTTATTTTATTAATCTAATATCTCTTTAATAATTAAACCGGATACAATTTTAAGTTTATCTCTAAATTTGACATACTTAACATTATCAAGTGGTTTTGTCATTATGTTAACAGTTTGCTCTGTTGTAGGACAATAATAAAGACAAATGGCTTCATTATCAACCAATTGTTTGATGTAATAGTGTTGAACTTCAATATGCTTAATTCTAGCATGATACATTGGGTTCTTCACCATCTTGAGAACACTTTGATTGTCGTGGAAAAGTGAGGTTGGTGTTGTTTGGTCAAGTTGAAGATCAACCAATATCTTTCGTAACCACATTTCCTCACAACTTGTACTGACAGTTGCCTTATATTTTGCATCAATGGAGAATAAGGCCACTGTAGGTCTTGGATTATTTTTCCATGAAATTACCCCTAAACCAAGAGTGAACACATAACTTCTTGTTGACTTCCTCATCATTGGTCTAGCCCAATTGGAATCAATATATCCTACTAGCATGAAGTCAACAGATCTTTGATATAGAATGCCAAAGTCAAGGGTCCTTTTGACATATCAAATAACTCATTTTGCAGCGTTCCAATGCACCTCTTGAGGCTTAGACATGAATGGAGAAAAACAACTTATTGCAAAACATAGGTCTGGCCAAGTAGTAGTAACATAAATCAAACTTCCTACCAATTGCCAATACAATGACTCGTTAACCGATGGTGAGCCAGTGTAAGCCGAGAGTTTTATCCAAACTTCCATAGGTGTAGATGTAGGATTACATTCAATCATTTTGAATTTGTTTAAGAGAGTTATGGCATAGTGGACTTGTGATGCAAAGATAGTACGATCAGATGGTCAAAACTCTACACCTAAACAATAATGAAGCAAGCCTAAATCACTCATTTCAAAAACCAAACAAATATCAGATTTCACCTATTGAATCATGTCGGCACTGCTTCCAATGATGGCAAGATCATCGACATAAACAATTATGATCATTGTCATCACCACAGTAGTATTTGACATAGAAAGTGGGTTCAAAATAGTTTTTTCTGAATCCAGAATCTCTAAGATATATCTTCTATCCTCTGTTAGAATTAATGCTTACTTTAGTAGAGTTGGTTTTGGTTTTGTAGATCTAGTTGGTTGTGGGAAGATCTTCTCCAACTATCAAATCTTATTTATGTGTGTGGTTGAGAAATTTCCTCATGAGTTTGTTATGTTTTTGAGGGAAAACTTATTGTATAAATATGTACTTGATTGAATAATAAAACATATAGATTTGTGGGAGCAATTTGGTTTGTTAAGTTGGTATCAGAGCTAGGCTGGACTTAACTCCCTCACGCGAGGGTCCAAAACAATGAGACAGATGAGATTGTCAATATGTTGTAGGAGAGTAGAATTAGATTAGTTCTTTGTGAGGATTATTTTTTTGTGTGTACACAATGATGTAGAATAAAATCATTGCCCATTGTCACTGGTGCAAGCTGCGAGTCAACAGACATCGGTGTTCGCATAGTGATTGCAAAAAGTGTTTACTTTTGTGCAGCCATTTGTAGATTCGTTTCACTGCAAATATTGAATCATCTCATATGTGCAAATTGAGAACATTAGATCCCTGAAGGGAACTAATTGGTTGTTTGTAGCTTGAATGAAAAGATTCCAAGGGCGCACTACTCCGCACGGGTTCCATCAGCGTACAAAAGGCGAATTTGTTTGAAGAAGATGGATCAAGGAAGCATTCCCCTGCTTTGTAATTTCTAGATCTGTTGCATCAGTTAAAAGATTGTTTAAAGCCAGCGAATGATGGCATCATCGCCATATCAAATTGGAGCTACTTTGATATATGTCATCGTTTACAGGTCTGATTTGCCAGTGATAGGAGCACATTGTTGTCTGCGATTGAAAAGTGGATTCAAACCTGAGCGCGTGACCTTTGTGAGGGAACCTCCACGTAGAGTCTTGTTAAACAACCTATCTGGTCAACGAAAGAGTCGATGAGTGGTCACCCTCCATTCTTAAGAGAGTTAACTCAAATCTGCTCACGATATATTGTGGCGTGGAAGAGTCGCCAAGTCGTGTGAAGGGAGGGAACCAACTACATGTAGGAAAGACTTCAAAGTTATGTTGGCGTACTGCTTAAAGCCACCATCTGCAACAACGAAATGTTTTTTTAACCAATTTTTTATTTTAAATAGTTATATTAACTCTTTAAAAGAAGAGGCAACAAGTAATCAGTGATAAATGTTTTTTTTTGTTTTAATTATTTTTTTTGGATTGTTAAAACTAACATAACTGTTACAGCTTGTGGTTCTTGGAGGATTCGGTAACCCAAGAACAGCAACCACTGGTTATATGTACAGTTTGTGTTTGTGAGTTTGTAATAGGTCACTTTGTAAGATTGATTGTTGGATACGTTTAGTATCTAGACTACTCTCCTATATAACTGACGAATATAGTGGCGGACCATGTACTTCGACAGGTGGAAGTATGTCAATAGAATGATTCAATATCTAGACTATTCTTCGGGGTATGTCAAGAATCGTCAGTCCTACAAATACGTCATCGATGGTCAGAAGCAATTATATCTTAAACGGATCAAGTGGTAGCTCGAAGTTGATGGTTGAGAAAGAGCGAAATCCATGAGATTTCAGAGTGGGTAGAAGTGTTGATGAAGACCAGACCAGACAGAGATTTTATGTGTATTTGATTTCAGTGTTGTTCTTTGTGATGTAAGCATTAAGGGAGGTTGTTAGAATTAATGCTTAATTTAGTAGAGTTGGTTTTGGTTTTGTAGATCTAGTTGGTTGTGGGAAAATCTTCTCCAACTATCAGATCCTATTTATGTGTGATTGAAGGATTTCCTCATGAGTTTGTTATGTTGTCGAGGGAAAACTTATTGTATAAATATGTGTCTGATTGAATAATAAAACATATAGTTTTTGTGTGTGCAATCTGGTTTGCTAAGTTCTTCAACGCTTCATAGTCCATCTTTATGGTAGCTTGCCAATTAGGGCTTCCTTTGGCTTCTTCAAATGTGTTAGGCTCAAATCCCTACAAAATAGTAAAAGTCAAAGAAAAATTTGCCTACTCACTACCTTGCATAATATGTCACCCCGATGGCATACACCATGTTAGTCTATAGGTCCCTAAACAACCATGAATTCCTACACCACCTTTATGTATTTCACATTGTGAGATAGTTTTTATCCTAAATGCGTATTAGATCATATTTTTCTTCCTCATAGCCTTATCTCTTGATAAGGTGTCACTATGAAAGTAAATCTAGTTTATGAGGTGGTTTCATTCATGTACTATAAAATTGTATCATATGAATATTAAGAACGTGAATGGTGATGAGAATATGACTTAAAGCCTTTTCTACCAAGTTCTTGTGTCATGCTTGTGTTCTATTTCTTAACATGGTATCGGAGCTCCTCTAGTCTTCACTGCCTGGTAGTTCCTCCATGGTAGTAATCCATGAGAAATGTAGTCAAAGGTGTGAGATGGTGCTAAGATGAGCATGAAGTAAAGGAGGAGGAGTTGGCATGCAAGAGCCACATCATCGAGGCGAGGTGATATCGTCAACTTATGATATTCAGATCGACATTGATATTTCAGTTATATTGTTCTAATATGCTTTGTGGTAAGATCCTTATGGTCTTCAAGGTCTGGCAGCTTCTCTATGATTGGTAAGAGCTCTATTGTATAAGGATCTGGTAGCTTCTCTATGACTACAGAGTACTAGGAATTGTTGTTCTCTGGTTTTCTGCTAATGCAATATTGATTCTCTCTTTCTAGTGTGTCTTTCATGACTTACGGTAAAAGCCTTTTCTTATCAATGTTTTATATGCTTCGTTTTAGGATCCCTCTCTGAAATTATTTGATTACTATCTTTTCACAAAAAGTTATTGAATTTCAACCTGAAAAGCATTACAATACAAACAGAACATATGAATGTTTTCTTAGTTTCAATGTGATGGAGCTCCCCAGATGGGGTTCATTCAAATGTAACGTCCCTTTTCTAAAAACATGCAAGTAACGTCCCTTGTCTAAAAAGAAGACAAGTGTGTCTACCTTGAACTACTTTAAATATATTTTGTTAAATTTTGTTCATTTGATCAGGGATAGGAAGGGCTTTGTGCTTGGATATTCTTATATACGTAAGTTTTAATGACAAAAATCAGCAAGCTAATATTTTGTCATACACTTAGCAACCTAGAGATAATTGTCTTGCATGAACTCTGAAATGTCTAAAACCCACTTTCAGAAATTACCATAAGAAAAAACACACATTGCTAAGTAATTATGCAGTGAAAATAAACACAATGAACAGCATTCAATCACCCATGAATAACTCAGAAATTTAGGCAATGCCAGGGAAAACCCCGATGTGGGGAAACCCAATGAGAGAGAGAGAGATTATATTATTTAGCTTCAGGAAAGTACATAACAATGACAATAACACATTTCCAGCCAAGAGAAAAACCACTTACAGCACCCAAAAATTGTCCCAAACTTTTATGCCTCGATTTTCGTGCCCAGAAAATCCATACAACTGTACAGATTTGCCCTTTCCAACACCTTAAAATCTGTGCCAATCTGTTGTACGAACAGCAACAGATTGTTGCCTTCTTCACCAACAGAAAATACTAACAACACCTCGAAATTCGTGCAACAATGTTGCCTCGATTTGTGTGCCCTCCTCACTATTGTATGAATTGTACAAGTATACGGATTCATACAGTATGGCCTCTCTAACAATAGAAATCTCAGCACTCACAAAACAGAAAATCCTCCTTGGGATTTGTGCTCTAGCTCTCTTGGAAAATGTGTCCTCCTTGCTTCCCTCTTTCCTCTCTCAAGCTTACTCAGAAAATCTCTCAAACTCCTTCTCTCAATGTGTCTTGCACACTACCCAATGTATTATTTTATAACTCTGAAAATGACATTTTCCCTCTAAAGTGTCTTTTCACCTTCCCCAACCCTAAATCCTAAGGCTAAGATCTAATCTTGTCTTTGCAAGATCAAGAGTCATGATTCATTCCCTCCAAAATGAATCACATAAAATATTAAAGTACAATTCACTTTATTACATAAGTGCACTTTATGAAATAAAGTCACTTTAAAATTAGAAGGTACACTTTATTAAAAAGTCACTTTAATAAAAGAACCACTTTATCATAACTTTATAAAAACCCATTATAAAGTCAAGTGTCTAGTAGTGCAAATATAAGGCTACTTCCGCATACAAGACAAATATGTGGAGTACCTCCCGAGCTATAAAAGCTAACACTCCCTCTTAGCGAGGGATGTATTCGTTGCCATCTCCATCATCTATTCACATTACACTGTGCTTAGTAGGAGCTCCCTCTGAACCTGGAACCATCCTCAACACCTGCACAGAACTCGAACTAGAAGATCTTATCCTGACAACTACCCGAAACCCTGAACTCCTTGGAGCATCCACTCCACCTTGAGCATTGGTTCGACCACACCAGTTGAGCCTCCTGCCGGTACTCAGAAGAGACTCACTCTCTTCTCTTGGAATGCAACACTGAATCCTTGGGCCCACCGCAGTCTTGGGATCCTCCTCATGCTCCTCATTCGACGTTGAATCATACACTGAAGGTTGTCCTCGCAACATATACAACCTATCCACCCGATCACCAATCAGTTGAAGTTCTATCGGGTCCACTCCTTCCCTGTAGATAAAGACATGTTCCCTCTTGAACAATGTACAATATCCTACATCCTCCAAGGTTGAGACTGAGAGCAATTTAACCCTCAACCCTGGAACAAAGAGAACTCCATCAAGCTCTGGGAATCCTCCATACTCGAGTTGGAATCTAACCCTTCCAACTCCACGTACAGCTCGTGCCATACCACCTTCATTTACCACATGTCGGTCAAGACCTGTCTCTGTGATAATTAGGAATTCTCGCCAGATTCTCATCATGTGGCAAGAGGCTCCACTATCCACAATCCATCTGATATCACCCCCAAATCCTCCACTACCAACATTGGAAACTAGGGTCACCAAAGAAAATTCCCTATCATACTTGAAAGCAAAGTCCTCCATGGTTGTTGTAGCAGTTGTCTTAGGCCCCTCTTGTTCCTTCTTCTTCTTCTTTCTCTCAAGACAATGAGAAGCAAGGTGCCCCAACTTGTTACAACAATAACATTTGACTTTACTCAAGTCCCTCCTTGAACTTCCTTTCTTCTTGCTCTTTTCAGTAAGAGCAACATTCTTATCAACTCCATATGTCTTTTGTCCACTGCTCTGAGATCTTTCCCGAATCTCCTTCTGAGTGAAATCATCCCACAGTCTGCTCTAATATGTAATATGCTCATGACCCACCACACTTCACGAAGAATTGTCATTCCTTGGTGAAGCCTTTCAAGGCTATCCTCACCAACTTTGAATCCAATGTGACCTCTCCAACTATAGTCAACTCATCTTTCACTTGAGCTGCCCGGGTAAGATAAGAAGAAACACTCTCCTCCTTACCCATCTTGGTATGATGCAGCTCAACCTTCAAGGCCATCTTTCGGTTCTCATTCTTCGCCTCAAATAAGTTCTTAAGTGTATCCCACATCTCTTTGGTTGTCTTCTTCTTAGCCAAGTGTGGGATAAGGTGATCCTTCACCCCATCCAGAATAATCCTCTGATCTTTGGCCTCCTTGACCTCATGCAAATCCAAAGCAACAGGGTCTGTTGTGGGAACCACAGCAACAGAACTGACATAGTTCTAAATCTTGTTCTCCTTGAGAACAGCGGACATCCGAACCTTCCACTACAAATAATTGGAAATGTCATCCAACCAAACCTCAAATCTAATACATGCAGCCATATTTCCTGTCACAGCTCAAGGAAAACAATCACAAATTTTCCCCCTTCAAACTTGCCCAAAAATCTCATTGTTCACGATCACTCAGAGACCAAGCTTTGATACCATGTAAATTTTAATGACAAAAATCAGCAAGCTAATATTATGTCATACACTTAGCGACTTAGAGATAATTGTCTTGCATGAACTCTGAAATGTGTAAAACCCACTTTCATAAATTACCATAAGCAGAAATACACATTGCTAAGTAATTATGCAGCGGAAATAAACACAATGAACAGCATTCAATCACCCATGAATAACTCAGAAATTTAGACAATGTCAGGGAAAACCCCAATGTGGGGAAACCCAATGAAAGAGAGAGATTATATTATTCAGCTTCAGGAAAGTACATAACAGCAGCAATAACACATTTCCAGCCAAGAGAAAAACCACTTACAACACCCAAAAATTGTCCCAAACTTTTCTGGCTTGATTTCTCTGCCCCAGAAAATCCGTATGGTTGTACATATTTTCCCTTTCCAGAACCCTGAAATATGTGTCAATCTGTTGTACAGACAGCAACAGATTGGTGCCTTCTTCACCAACAGAAAATACTAACAGTGCCTTGAAATATGTGCAACGAGGTTGTCTCTATTTATGTGCCCTCCTCATTGTTGTACAGGCTATATGGATCCGTACAGTACGGCCTCTCTAATAGCAGAAATCTCAGCACTCACAAAACATAAAATCCTCCTTGGGATTTGTACCCTAGCTCTCTTGGAAAATGTGTCCTCCTTGTTGCCCTCTTTCCTCTCTCAAGCTTACTCAGAAAATCTCTCAAACTCCTTCTCTCAATGTGTCTTGCACACTACCCAATGCATTCTTTTATAAATCTGAAAATGGCATTTTCCCTCCAAAGTATATTTTCATCTTCCCCAACCCTAAATCCAAAGACCAAGATCTAATCTTGCCTTTGCAAGATCAAGGGTCATGATTCATTCCCTCCAAAATGAATCACTTAAAATATTAAAGTACATTTCACTTTATTACATAATTGCACTTTATGAAATAAAGTCACTTTAAAATTAGAAGGTACACTTTATTAAAAAGTGACTTTAATAAAAGAACCATTTTATCACAACTTTATAAAAACTCATTATAAAGTCAATTGTCTAGTAGTGCAAATATAAGGCTACCTCCGCATACAAGACAAACATGCAGAGTACCTCCCCAGTTATAAAAGCTAACAATATAGGGAATAGAATTTGTTCTCGGACCTTGTGCTTGTGTGTCGACTCCATTGTGTTTCTCTTCAACGAAAATCTGAATCAAGCGATTGTTATCAAGCAATCAATTACCCAACATTCAAGAGATCTGCACTCAATCGATCTCAATCATAGCAAGTGATCTGCCAGCTCTCTAAAATATCATATTCAAAATTGCGATATTTGTGTGAGTTATGCCTCGAGCAATTTGTATCGGGAACAAAAGATAGTGTTTTCTGAAGTCTGTAACCAAAATTTTCACTCTTGATTTGGTGCAAACAACCGGATCTGTGCATCCTATTGGTTGGCATGCACCACATCCTATGCATTCCTTGAGATTTTTGTTCATGTCAAGAACATTTCAAACATTCTTGAAAGTATAACTTAAAGTATTGTTCAATATGACACGAACACCCCCACATCCTTTAATATGGTAGGTCCAATCCTCATCCAAAGAAACAAATTCACTATCGCTCTTATCTTCAATGAAATTTACATACCAATGTTTGTGACATGTGTAGTGGCGAGATACACTTGAGTCGAAATATCAGGGTGTAGACTTGGCTAATTGATTTTGCGATGCCACAAATGCAAAATCCCTTGTTGTCGCTTCATCTCCTTCAGCAACATTTGCATATCTTGATTTATTTTGACCACTTGCCAGGTCATGTTGTCTTTTCCGGCAATCTCTCTTTAAGTGTCTAGGCTTATTACAATAGTGACATTTGAATTTAGATCTCTCGATTGCATTGCTAGAATTGTTTGGTTTGACTTTTCCTTTGAATCGTACACTAAATGCACTTTTTGTAGTGGATGAGGTTGATGCTTTAATCTGATCTACTCTGATAACTTCTCAAACTTAAGTGCTTGAGTTTCCCCAAGTAGATGCAATGACTCAATAAATGGATCAAAGGAGGGCAACAAGCTTTGCATCACCAAATCAACCATATCTTCATCATCTATTGGCTTCTCAATAGCAGACAATTGATCACTATGAGCCTTCCACTGCAACAAATATTCAGACATTGATCCTCCTCCTTGCAACTTAGTGGAAAACAAAAGATTTTCCAAATACAATGCTCGCCCAACTTATGGTGTTTGATACTTGTTATTGAGAATTGTCCACAATACAGATGCTATAGTGGCATTTCTTACTTATGGAACTAAGGTGTCTGCCACTAACAATTTGAGAAACAATAAAACTTCTTTATGTCTTTTATCATAGTCTTCAGAATCATTCGTTGGCCTGTGTTATTTACCTAGGATGATTTGATCAAAATCTAGGAACTCACTAATGGTTAGTGTTTTATGACTCCACAAACTATAATTCTTTCATGTCCGTTTTTCAAACTCCAAAAAGATCAAATGATGCAAACTGGTCATTCTTAACACATAACCAAATCAATGATATTAGGTAAGTGATTAAATCTTAATACCACA
>SNQJ01S0288930.1:0-10847 GCA_010110895.2 Picea sitchensis | reverse complement strand
TCAGAGTATCTCATTAAATGGAGGAAACTACCAGCTGAAGATTCCACTTGGGAAGATGAGTCTTTTATACAGAAGCATCCAGAGTTACTCAAGCATTGTGGAAAACACTTGTCTCAAGGGGAGGGGCATGTTAATCCCTAATATTGTCTCATTACCGCTTAATTGGGGCATATTAGATTAGTAATGTTATTTTATTTATGTCGGCTTTAGGCCATTAGTTGTAATTTAGATTAGTAATGTTATTTTAAATTATGTCGGCTTTAGGCCACTATTTGTAATTATTCCTCCTAGTCTCCTATATATACCAAGGAGACATTTTCATTTTGAATCATCTTGTACTTGAACATTTAAGTGGGATAAAAAGAGGTTTCCCCCTCGAAGAGGCTTATTATCTGAAATTATCTCTTTTTCAAGGCGTTGAGTACTTTTCATGAGGTTTTTCTATGCTATGTTGATGTTTGATTCTTAACAAGATGATTGTATTCCTCTACCTAGTTAATATGCTACCTAGTTAATATGCATTTTAACATTGACAAATAGAAGTGCTAACTATAGTGAGAAGTACCAGAAAACACATTGTAAAGACAATATTAGATGGGTGAAGTTTTTACCCAATTATAGTCGAGTAGGCGATAAGTGCCAATCATAAACCTAGCTCTGGAATGTAATATGAAAACATGCAATATAAATATAATTATACTTTTGCATACATATCTTAACCCGATGTGGACTTACTATCTTTTGGGTCGAAATAAGACAACTCGCTTAATTATCACAGCTTATTGAATAGCTAATTTACTCATTCCCATGAAATTTTACCTTTCTTGTAACTAAACAGACAAAACAAACTCTAATGGTTAAAAACCCCAAGTTTATGACTCGAGATTAAACTATAGAAGATGTCTAGTTTGACCACCAAGACTGGTAAAAGATAGATATTGATTACCAAAACCTAGAAATAATTTCTTACAACAAATAAAGTGAGTTATTAATATGTAAATTGCAATAGTCGTTCTCGTTATCAAAGAATTAATAGGAAAATGGTGAATGGTCACAAAAGGGTTACGCACTCATCTACCTTGCTTCTTGCTAAAATACTGAAACGAGTCTTTATGGAAATGTCAGATTCCTTCCTTACATGTATGTTTTAAACGCAAAGATGCATAACAATGGTCGACACTAGGGTTGTTACGAAGCTTCCCACTATTTACTTTCTGTTAACCACATATTTCCTGTGACAAAGCAACAACATAACAATTGATCTGGAAAAATACAAGTGACAAATTGAATAGAAGAGTTTTACTACAGAGACGTCTTGTTCCATCGATGATAGGCCTCGAGCCCCTCAACCAATTTCATATACAAACTCTTAACTCTAATCCATGCGATACGAGAGACATGGGGTGATCAGATTGGTTAATGGTCTCGCTTGACAAGCCATTATGTACTTGAGCCTTGAATCAAGACATGTAGAAATGTTTTGTGTCCAAGTTGACAAGGTTTTGAATTAATGTCCTACCAAATCCGTTGGTAGAACAAAGAAACCACTTGACTTAACATATATGTTCGATTTTATAAAAAAGATTCCCAATTACTTTGTTTCTACTTTACATGTTTCGAGAGTCTCAATAGTCCAAGGATTAGTAGGTTGGTAGATCCCTTTTATTAGGTTAAAAGGGAACTTATCTCTTGATAACCAAAATCTCATATGATAGCAACACTTAATGGAATTAAAAGAGACAATATTAAGTGGTAAGAAATGTGTAGCTCACATTCTGAAGGACATATCTAACTATGTATTGTTAAGATAATAATTTACGAAGAACTTATTCATAGGTTTAGTCTATTTTTTTTTTATATCGAAATTTAGGTTTGTTACATTAATCAAGTATTAAAATGAACATTTACTAATTATCTCATTAAATGGAAGAACCTACCAGTGGAAGAGGCGACATGCGAGGATGACCTGTTCATGCAGACATACCCATAGTTAGTCAAGTGTTGAGGAAAACAATTGTTTCAAGTGGAAGGACATGTTAAGCCCTAGACAAACTGTCATGTTAAGCGTTCAACCCTTTATTAATCCCTAGGTATTGAGTTATTACATCTCTAGTGTTATATTAGTAGGTTGTATAGAACCTTTCATTCTACCTTTTTATTATAATTGTATCCTTTGTCTCCTATATATAAAAACAATATCTAGTCCTAGGTCTCATCTTATCTTTTCTTATGCATTGAAAGTATTGTAAAAAGAGGTTTCCCCACCGAAATTGACAAATTTTCATTGAAATTTTATCATTATCAAGATATTGGTTCATAAAAATAACACAATAGGAAAATATTTTTGTAAAAATACAAGTGTATTACCAAATAAGGAGTTATTTTTATTATGACCATACTTTTGGAAGGTGAGTATTGTCTATATCAACAAGCCAAGTCATAGATAAGTTAGACAAGAAGAATTAGCACAAGATTATTTCTAAACCTTAAAAAAATATTGGGGTTTCGTAGATAAGAAATGTAAACAGATGTGCAAACAACATTTCCAAGTCAAGTAATTGTGCTTTCTCATATTCCTTTTTTTTTTCTTATACTAAATGAGCCTACATTAATTTTCTCTCAATTATTTGGGGTTTATGAGACATGCAGAACAACACAAAAAAGGTATGTCAATGTCAATAAAGCCAAAACATGAAAATTCAATTAGAACAATACAAATAATATAGTTAAATAATATAAATAAAGTAACAGATAAGAATAGTTTTTTTAGTTAAAGGAAAACTTGATGATCAAATAAAAATAGAGTTTGTCTATGGTATTACTTTCTAGAAGTGGGTAGGCCCACAAGTAGCAATCTATGCCAATCTAAATCTTGCATAAGAAATACAACAAGACCTAGAATTGTTTCCATCTAAATCCTCTAAATAAAGTGAGGCCACAAGTAGCTATCTAAGCCAATCTAAACCTTGCATAAGGAATACAACAAGACCTAAATTTTTTTCCATCTAAACCCTCTAAATAAACTGGTATTTCTAAGATAAGAAACATGATGAAATGAGCCAACACTGTTTTCCAATAAATGATTCGGGGTTTCTCATTTTTCATGGCATCTTTGGCTTAAACAATATGCACTGATACCGATTACCTTACAACAATTTTGGTTTTCCAATATGATGAGTGTCGTCAGAACAACATAGGGACGTAACAAGATAACAATAAATATTTTATTAGAAAAATTAGTTCATAGTTATATAATGAGAGGTTACATTGATAAGCTCATCTTTCGGAGGTCATGAGTTGAGCCTAGGATGGTGCGCTAATACCTACACGAAATAAAATAGAATGTATGAGTTTATTTCCATAAATACATTCTCATGAACTTTAGGTTTTTGAATTAACTAGAATGAATACACAAGGAGACTATGGGGTTGCTCATTTTTATTGGAATATTTGGACTAGATAAGATGAATCAACGTTCATTTCC
Source organism: Picea sitchensis (assembly GCA_010110895.2). NCBI lineage: Eukaryota > Viridiplantae > Streptophyta > Pinopsida > Pinales > Pinaceae > Picea > Picea sitchensis. The sequence continues at coordinate 7,363 of SNQJ01S0288930.1, read as the reverse complement.
TATTAATAACTTTGGGATTTTTTAGATGAGGACCCTCACAATATGAGTATGGAGCGATGAGGAAAGGTACAAAGGAAAATGATAAAATGTGAAGAAAAACAACAAAATATATAATAGTTATAGAGTAATATATAACATACATATTATATATTACAAAATATATTTTCAATTGTGTGTACAACAAAATATATAATAGTTATAGACTAATATATAACATACATATTATATATTACAAAATATATTTTCAATTGTGTGTAGCTCAATATATTGATAAAAAAGTTGTTATCCTTCATCATTCGGGTTCCAATCCTGTTTGGTAACATGGTCTCTCTTAGACTTGGCCTTTGGATAGGTTTTTTCATTTTCCCTCTTCCTCATTTCGCAATATAAACCTTCCTCCTTCCTTGGTTTTCAAATGACCACGTAGCATTTCCCTCTTTGTTACATGAGTATAGAGAATGAAAACAAATTAATCGTTTAACTGTCATATTCCCGTATTAGGTTAGAGGTTTTCTAGGTATTCCTTAACTCAACATTTACCTTCAAAAATCATGTGGGCGAGAGATCCAAATTACACTGTATCCACAAAGCCTGGTGGAGCCACAACTAACTATGTAATGTGATCAGTTTCTCCTTAGGTGGATGGAAAGTGTTTTTCCGTTCTAAAGTCAAAACCTCAAAATTGCATTAGTCCATCATGATTCCATCCATTACTCCATCATGATTCCATCCATTGAAGAAAAACATTCGTTGAATGTGTCTTGAAGCCTTTTCAAGATTGACCATTGAAAACAGTTTTGCACCACTTTCTAACATACAAATTCGCCAAATTCAAGGGCTGACTTTTTCCCTTAACTTGATACCCTATCTAGTTGGCATGAAGACTTTACGAGCTTGGTTAGTTATGATGAAAATCGCCCTAATAACGTCTTACATTAAAAAAACATTACTGGAAGAGAAAAGAAAGTATAATATTTCTAAATAATTAAGACAAACAAATAAATAACTTTTACATGCGTAAATATACATAAATATACAACTTGTATATTCAAGTAAATAAATAAAATAAATTAATTTAAATAGATTTTAATATTTATTCAGAAGTTTTAGCTTAATTATTATTAATTTTTTTATATTAAATTAATTAAAAATTATTTTTTATAAACAATAATGATATTATAAATAAATAAAAAATAGCTTATTTTTTATATTAAATCAATTAAAAATTAATATTTGTAAATAATAATGATCTTAAAGATCAATTTTTCCCAAACTTTTTTTAAAAACTTTCTCATATAATTAAACATATTCATATAAACATTTTTAATAAAAAACAAACTTTTTTTAAAAACTTTCTCATATAATTAAACATATTCATATAAACATTTTTAATAAAAAACAATTATGAATTTTTTTTTATAAAATTAGTTTTTCTTAAAATGAAGTAAAACCAAATCACAAAATATAATAATAACTTTTTAAAAGTATAATAAAAATAATGATAAACCAACAACCTTAAAATGACCACTTAACCATAAAAGAGTGAATCACTTTCATTTTCATTGTGACTTAGAAATAAAGAAAATGAATAGTTTTTAAATTATAACCCGGGTAAAAACAAAACCATAAAAGAGTGAATAACCTTTCACTTTCATTTTCATTGTGACTTAGAAATAAAGAAAATGAATAGTTTTTAAATTATAACCCCAGTAAAAACAATAGTATGAAAATTTTCCTTCTTTTTCTCAAATTGTATTATATTACAATGAAAATATACCACTTTTATTCTGTAAAACATTTTTTCTTAATGAATGTTGGATTCACTTAAAATGTATATTCTTAAAATGCATATCATTAACATGAACAAAACTCATGAGATTTTGGATTCACATAAAATACAATATCTTTAACATGGCCAAAACCTATAAGATACGGTTGAGGTTCTTAGAAGACCCAAACCACAGGACCCTAAATCATTTTACCCTTAAATTGTCAAAATGTTATTGGATCCTCTTACTCCTCACCTTGTTTTATCATTTCACTTCTATTTGGTCATCTTTATTTTGACTTTTAGTTTATGCTGATAAACATTTAATGAAATATAATTAGAGTTTATAACAAATGTAGGTATGATACATTGACAAATCACATATGGGTTAAGCTGATGTATTTTGGTATTGTCTAAGTATATTTCTGTTATAATGTTAAAATCATTAAAAAATTAAATAGATTATGAATCAAAAAATAAATAGATTATGAATCAGATTATAAATCCAAAAAAATAAGATCAAAATTTTTTATTTTTTATTTTTTCAAATATTTTTTATATCAAATTAATTATTTACTTATTTTTGAATTAGTTGTATTATTAAAAAATTATTTAGAATTTAAAAAAAAAAATTACAATACAAATAAAAATTGTATTTCATTGATTATCACCATGCAAATAAAATGGATATACACAGTTTACTGATTAATTAATAATTGACTTTTCTTCATTCTCATATTACAATAGCTTATCATTCATTTGCATTTTCCCTACAGCCTCTGTCATACCTATGTAAAAACCATGACTAGAGATATATTTGGAAGCTTGAGAAACGTTCAAGAATTGTTAATAGCTACGGCAAGTGGATTATATGAAGATCTGCATTATAAACGTGGAAACAACTTTCTTGGTATTTTGCAAGCTGAAAAGAAACAATATTACTGATTAAAATTGGATTGGATTGTTGTGGTAAGTATTTTGCAAGCTGAAAAGAAACAATATTACTGATTAAAATTGGATTGGATTGTTGTGGTAAGGAAAAAATCACATTATTATTATATCCTTGTCTAAAATTTCAAAGTTGCCCTGTGTGATATGAACTTCGTCCTTGTAATCTCATATCCCCGAATCGGGGGTCATATCGTCTACTATTGCGTGGAAAAGGATTAGGTGCCTGTGTGACATTAAATATGAATTTCATCCATCTAATCTCATATCCCCGATTCCGGGGTCTTAATTTCTACTATTAGGTGGAAAAGGATTAGGTGGCATCGATCGGATAATTATGAAAAATATAAACCTTCCATGTGGTGAAAAAGTATATGGTTCCATTCAATTGGTAGCCAACTGTGCAAAACATAAATATTTGCTCTTGTTGCTCATCATTTAAATTGTTCTCGTCGGCAATAATTTTTGAGATACATATACGGTATAAATGTCTCAGTCTCTGTCTGTTTAATCAATTAGTTAGAGATTACTTACATTTAACAGGAATTGCCCTATGGCTAATTCAATTATTATTATAGTTGGGAAACTGATATTATAGTTGGGTGAACATGTGCCTACCGTGAATGAGGTTTATTTTAGCAGTATTCTAAATGTTTTATTTTTGTATTCTAAACGTTTTATTTTTTCAGTAAGTGTCCAATAAGTTTTTCAGCAAGCTGAATTTATTTATGCATTCAAAAATACAATTTAAACAACAGAAAATAGTCATTTTATTTAAATTTACTTGGCCAAAGCCTTTATTTTATATGTATATACTACTGGAATAGTTTAATAGCGATTTTATCCAAATTTACTTCCCAAAGCCTTTATTTTATATTTTATATATATATACTACTCGAGTAGTTGTTGTAGACGCTTAAGAGGCCTGGTGAACTGATCCGATCCTATGAGAGGCAAACAATTCCAACCCGCGATCATAAACCTATCAATGTCCATCTCAAAGCATCCATTTTTTATTCCATTTTAGTGTATAAGGTGGCCTCATTTATATTACTTTGTAAATCTGTTAATAGTACAAATAAATAGCAATTCATGATTAATCACACAAAAATCTCAACCAGTTTTACTTTTTACTGGTCACTGATATGACATGTCTCATCCATATTGTGTGGTAGAGGCCAAAGAAAATCCAGTGCAGCCACTTTTTCAATATTACATAAATTGGAAAGAGAACGAGTACACACGTATGTCGCCTGTGTAAAACTGAAATATATGGCCTTCCATCCTCCGGGGCGTGTAAAGTCTATCGGGCTTCCTTTTACTGTGTACCAATTCATTTCTTGTAACGATGTGTATGTACTATGGCATCTTTGAGGAGGGCCCTTGTGTTCGCCTTTTTGAGGTTCAGTGGATATGCTTATGATCGGTTGGCGTTTGACAGATTTGATTAGGTTTTCTGGTTAGGTTAGGTCTCTTAACAGTTTTCGGGCTCTCAGATTATCGTCTTCGTATGTTAGTTCTGTCCTCCATCGTCATTTGGGATAAGCTTCCTAAGATTTGTATTTCGCTATTAATAACGAAATACTGTAATATTCACTTTAGTTGTGCGCATATATAAATACAGTGGACGGACACTTTTAATCTTAGATTAAGTAAAGTACAGAGAACGATTAAGATTAAAAGCCCTTAAATTTGTTAGAAATAAGTTGATGTTGATCGGTGCGTTTCAATAAAGAAAGTCGGGAGGTCCATCTTTCAATGCCAAACCCTTCTACCTGCTTTCCTTCCAAAATCGATTCTATGAGATTGCAAACGTATACACAGGTGAATGAGTAGTTGCTCATAGATGAATTGAGATCTAATCTTTGAGATCCGAGATCAGTGATCCAAGCAACAAGTTCCGGAGTGATTCAGATTCAAGCTCAATCAAGAGGGTTTGTGGAGAAAATGAGGCCGTCCGAAATGCAGCACACAGAAGATTCTCGAAGAGATGTAGATGCTTCATTGAGGAAGGGTGTGCGCTATGGAGAGTGCCAAAAGAATCACGCTGCCAGCATTGGCGGCTACGCGGTCGACGGTTGTGGAGAATTTATGGCCAGCGGAGAAGAGGGAACGGCAGCGGCCCTGAAGTGTGCAGCCTGCAATTGTCACCGCAGCTTCCACAGACGGGAAATTGAAAACGAGACACTGTGCGAGTGCCATCGCACAGGAAGGTGATGATGTGCCATTAAGATTTATGGGTATCGGGTTCTCTGCCTCAGGTATGATATCAATCAAGCCACTAGATAGTAAAATGGTTAATTATTCGTCTGTTGTCTTATGAAGGAATTTCGCAGTCACTGTTTGAAACTAGTTCTGTGTACATGAAAATAGGTATATATTGTGCATAAATTTCGATTGACCTAGCAGTGAATGCTACTGTGTGCACAAATATCGACTTAACAAGTTAGCGTTGTTCAGAGATGTTGGTGATTAAGGACAAAATTGTATTTTGTGCCTAGCTTAACCATTAGTCATTTTTAGGGTTTCGAATCGCTTCTTAGATCTTCAGATTTGATTTCAATGTCAATTGGGTTATTTCTCCTACTACTATGGGAGCTCCCAAGATCTGAACTTGACGATAACTATAGGAACTTTAGTGAGATCTGAATACCTAACTTTCTATATGTGAATCTGCTTATTTTCTGAGCTGTTTCAGTTTCTTATTAAAATGAAGTCAAAGACCTTGTTGGCAAAAGTGTGTGTGTTTCAATAGTGCATATTGAATGATATAAGTAGCCAATACGGTCAGTGTCGCGTGTATAATGTGGTTTGTTTATCATATGTCGTTTTATTGGAAATAGAATTGAATTTTTTTTATTTTAAAGAAAATAAAACGCTATACAAAACATTCCCAAGACATACCTACCAGTATTCTCTCTACTCGCTCTAATGCTCTGTGTACTTTCTCAATACTGATGTTTTGAAGCTAAAAAAATATTTGCTATAATTACTTAAAACGTCTTTAATACTAGCTGCCCTTCAAATCTACGTTTATCTATTTAATATTGATGCTTTAGACTTTTAAAACAGCTTTAACTAAAATCATTTTTAATACTATTTTTTGTTATTTGTTTATAGGGAAGGCTCAATACGCTATCAAAATTGTCTAAATGTTTATGTTTAGACAAATAAAATAAAATATATTTATTTATGTGTATAGGAGTTTCAGTAAGATCTATGAAATCAAGATTTACCCCAAAAAAAAATAAAAAAAAAATTAATAATAATAATTAGTTTTCAATTTTTATGTATTTTTTTAAGATGTTTCAACTTAATTATGATGTTTTAAAATATTGTTAATATAAATATTATTTTTTATTAGTAATCTCAACAAGATATATAAGTAAAGTAATTTGATTTTTTTTAAGCATAGAAATTTTTTTTTCCAAATACATTGGATTGATTTTATTTTGGTAGAATCTCATTTCTTTAAATATTCATCTCATATATTTTCTATATTTATCATGTTTTCTAGCAACCCTACCTTGAGATACAATACTTACTTGCTTATTGTCGTATATTCTTATCCATAATATATATTTATGCTAGCATCACATAGTAAGGAGTTTGTATTTGAACTCCCAATTAGTCTACTAAGAACCTTTTTTTTTTGGACACCTATTAAGATCTCTTTCTAGTTCAATCCAAGAATATTTAGACAGGTCAAAAGCCCAAGCAAAACAATCATACAAAAGTTATTGTTTGCATTAATCTTTTGAAGAGAAACGTTGTTAATTTCCAACTCTATAGATGAAATTTCATGCATTTATTCTACATACAATAGTGGACATTCATGCCCCTTATTAACTATCTATCCACACACGTGTTCCAATTATAACTATGATTAAATTCAAGGCTAGTGATACTTGTAAGAGAGAATAACCTCCAATTTGTCACCATTAAATAGAATGGTTATATAGTTATTGCAAGTATGTATTACCATTACCTTTTCTTTATTTTTACATTAACTTTCATTTCACTGTAATTGCAAATTTTTTATGGCATCAAGATGTATTTGGAGAGTGTCTTTGTGCTCTCCAAATATCATAATATTATTTGCATAAATCTAGCATCAAGATGTATTTGGAGAGTGTCTTTGTGCTCTCCAAATATTACCATATTATTTGCCTAAATCAACAAAAACAAAACATAGATTGCTATGTGTAATGAGTATGTTCTTGTTTCACCCCTATTTTACCATTGATTTTGAATTTCCTCTTTCAATTTTTATCATTTATAAATACCCTCAATTCTGATAACCATTTCATATAAACATAGAGTACCTTCTCTCAATGCTACCAAAATTCCTACTTTCTTCATCCTTTCCCAAAATTTAATTTTTATTGAATTTAATGCATCATAGTCTATCAAAATCGACAAAACAAACAATAATTCTATTACCTTTTTTTCATGCTTTCTCCATGACAAATCCAAGCATTCCAATATGTTGAGGTGTTGAATGATTAGTAGAAAAATCAATGGTTGACATTGTTTATCCATATAATTATTTTCCTCTCTAGAATTTCAATAAATAGCTCCTAAAAACAGTTTTGTAATTTCTAACATTCTTTCTATCATTGACTTCATAAATAGATATTACTTTGC
>SNQJ01S0288929.1:0-10847 GCA_010110895.2 Picea sitchensis | reverse complement strand
AAGCACGAATAGTAAAACTGGAACTACAAGTTGTGCCAAGCACTCCGCAGGAAGTGCGAGATCAGAGAGAGGAAACTGCCAAGAGCATAGTCGAAAGAATCAAGACATTGGCCTTGGAATGCAATAAACTAAGTAGTCAAAGTGCATAGACCTATGAGTGCCTTGCAGAGGACCCTAAACTAAGGAAATTGGAGTCACAGCTCCAGGAGGAAAAGAAACAAGCAACAACAGTGCAAGCATAGTTGAAGCTACTATCATCGGTTGAGAGGATTAAAAGGTCACAGGAACAACGCACAGTTCATCAATAGGTCCATTCCATCCAGAGTAAAGTCATGCAAGTGACCCAGAGGCTCCAACTAGTGCAGGATGAAGCTTGCACACTTTTTGAGGAGATTGAAGGACAAGGTGCACAACTAGAACAAGTAGTCACCACGGTAGAACAATGATTGGAAGGAACGGTGACTGAGAAATTTATTCAAGAGTTCTCCGAGCAGGAGGCTCTGGCAAAGCAGCAGGTCGAGGCAGACTTACCTAGATCAGAGTGACTCAGGATGAGTCACAGGTGAGTGTTGGGGGCTATTCTCCCTTGACTAGGTTTTTTGGAAATGTTGGTCATGTTTGACCAATTTTGGGGACTTCGACAGGATGGTCGAAGGCGAAGCAGAGATCATGGGATCTTGCCCCCTTTTACATGATTTTTGGTATTAGGGTTTATGTAACGGGTATGGGATGTCAGTCCATGGGTTTACCCATGTTTAGGCCCCATTTGTAATTTATAAATAGATATCTAGGCGATGTAAGAAAGCATGGGATTAGTAGAGAGACCTAGTAGAATTGGCTTAGTGTAGAGCTAGAGGATTTGTGCATACTATGTGTTAAGACTTACAGAGCTAGGTGCAAGTGATTGTAAGAAGCTTGTGTGTAGACTGTCTAAGAAGGCTTTGTGTTGTGACCTAACTCGGGAAGGAGGATCTGGTGAGGTGCATGCATATCTCCCGTCCTATGCGGAGGTTGTTTTGAGGCTCTATGCATGTAAGGAGATTGACAGAAGATAATAAAGAAGATGAAGAGTTGGTGGACGTAGCCCCACGCTGGGGGTGAACCACGTATATCATGTGTTATGGTTGCTTTGTGTGATTGATGTGATTTATGCTTAGTTTTTTCATCTTTATGTATGTTAGATGTCTCTGATATAATAGCTTAGTGCTTAGTAATGTGAATGAATGCTAGATCTGCTCTATTTCTATATCATGCTAAGTGCCTGGATGTGTTAGATCTTGTTGATTACTGTGTTGTTTTGTAATTAGGGTTTTACCTGTGATGTGAATAAGGGTTAAATGCTAATGAATGTTAATTTCTAAGTGATTTGTAAAGTATTGTAATCACAGATATGTGTCCCATCTAGGTTGCAGACACTTGAGTCCTGCAACCCCCCCTGCCTCTACCTCGGGTGAGACTTCATATGCTTCGCAGGTGTTGCCAAAAGGGTCGGTAGTTAGAGTTTTGTTTGTGCATTGTTGAAGCGTTTAACCTTGGGCCTTCCCCTGCGCCAACAAATGGTTTTGTTGTTGGGACCTGAAACTATGATTGTTGGGAACTAAAGAAAAGAGAAAGCTCAGTGCGTAGATCTATTGTTGTAGTGCGCAATACTCTACTTGACTTGTGAAGCTCCATGCTAAGAAGTCTGATCCAAATAAAAAAGGTAATATCTTAAATCTTTGTGCTCTGATAAAGGTAATATAGGTGGAACTTTTTGTTTCGAAAGAATGGATCTAGGTATGTTTGATAGATTTGGTCCTAGTCTGGAAACTAGGGCACAACTCGAAGAAAGAAGATATGATATGAATAGATCTGATATAAATAGTGAAAAATATGTTATTCCTATGCATAGAAAGAATTGTTGGACTAACAAGTGGATGCAGGATCCTAGAAATATTTTTTTACAGGTCCATCACTGTGATCCCAGTGCATAGTACAGGAAAGGTTGGGGATCGTTTAAGAGAAAGAGAGGATTGAATCTTTTTTATAGTTGTAGAAGATCGAGACATATTGATAAGGAATGCCCTGGTAAAGGTCCTATTATTATTTGTTGTAAAGCCATAAGACATGAAGTTTTGGACTGCCCTAGAATGATTGCTAAAGTTGAAAAGATGAATATGAGACAAGAAAACCCCGAGGAAGGCCAAGAGACTAAGAATATGCTAAAGAGCCAGAAATAATCAGAGGCTATATCATTACAGATGAAATAAACACTGAATGATAAGAGAGATACCAGTTTATCATAGATATTAAAAGAGAAAGAGTGCATGGAATCAAGAATAGGAGACTTCAACATAGACTGTGTATTGGATGCAGAAACACAGCTGAACATTATGACAGAAAGTACTTGGGAAATATTAGGAAAGCATGTTATGATTCCTTCACTGGGAGGAATAGGATTGTTTAAAGGAAAGTTGATAACTCTATGTGGAAGACTTACCCATGTACCTATGATTGCTCATGGAGAATTGAAAAAAGAAGAATTCGAGGTCATTAAGTTTGTTGAGAACATCGAACCTCTTACACTTTTGTTAGGAAAGAATTGGATTGAGAAAGATTAGATCCGAAGGAAAGAAGAAGAGGAAGCTCTAGAATAGAAAAAGCAAGAATTAAGGGATTTCATGGCTAGAAGAATAATGTTCTTACTAGAAGAACAGGAGGACAAGTCGAAGCAAATGAGGACCAGAGACCTAGTTGTCAAAGTTGAAAGAACGCAAGAAGACTTAGAGAACTTATCCATACAGGAGAGTAGAGAACCTACTCCAGAAACAGTAAGAGAAGAAGTATTATCCTTGAACCCTATGAAAGATCCTCAACAGTGCGAGGTTACTATGATAAGAAAGGATAAGAACAAGAATGGAAAGAGGCATCCAAAGACACAGATCACAGGAAAGAAATCTAGAAAACTCACTAGGAAGAAAGAAAAGCTAGAAAAATTACAAGAGGTTCCAGAGAGGAATTCGCAGAAGGAAGGCTTGCAGAACTTGAACCTCGCTAGAATAATAGAGCATCACAAATTGACACTTCGCCACGATGGAGAAATATGATCGTTGGAGGCATCCTGACTGTTAGAATGATTCTTTAGAACGGCTAGAAACATAGTTATTTTCGGAACGATCGCCATTGGAGTGTTGGGACCGCACCATAACAGATGGAATTGCATTGATTGAGGCACTCCTACCCATTGGAGGAGTCTGTTATGACGTTGTCTATTTAGTCAGTTGCATGTCACACTGAGAACACTTTTTCCAATTGTGATTATTCAAGCCCACAGAGAGCTGACTATTACTGCGCTGTGATTATTGAGACCCTACCATCCGTTCTGCTACCTTGATTATTTGTTCACCGAACTGAGATATCAGATATCGAGCGTGTATGTCAGGTGATTTTTGTGTAGTAGAGAAACCCATTGAATAAAATCTCATAGACATAATGGCTGAGAAGGTCATGTCTGCAAAAGCACAAGATTCGTCGACAACAAGAGTGCAAGCATCCCCATCGAATGCACACCGATCTGGGCCCTCCTGAACTGTGACAAACAAACGAACCAAGCATCGTGATGAATTAGAGAATGCGAAGCTCATCCCATCAATCCTTCCCAAATACATCCCACCTATGGCTGGCATGGTGAGTTGTGACAACGTCCCAAGGGACTTCAACTACACAATGATAACTGTGTACCTCCCGAAGGGGATACACACTGTAGGACTAGAGTTGGAAAGGATTCTAATGCTTAAGATCAGTGACTTGAACTTGGGAGATTGCAAAAACTATGGAATTCTAGCACCACATAAGTATTTGACCAAGAAAACGAGGAAGAAGTCGAAGATAATCCCCCAACCGTGGACCATGGACATCTCAAGATCGACCATTATTAATGTGTTGAAGATCCCACACTTCGGTGGACATCATGAGGTTAGGATGTGTGCTAAAATCTTATTGTCGGGCTTCCATGGAGGTTACCTATGGTTGGATAGGTGCATCATAGTAGATCCGAAGTTGATCCACCAAATCACCAGATTGAGCATGCAAGGACCAGATCCACGGGAATTTTACCGAGGAAAGGCTGCAGATCGCGCCTTGGCACAGACAATAAAAGAAACATATGGTGATGTGGAGAAGGGGAAGTGAAGATATAAGGTATCCTACATCCAGAATGGCGCAGTGCACCTAGCTTGCTAGCTAATCGCTGGTAAGCTCATTAGGAAGAACAAGCCAACACAGGTCACAGGGTTTGTCATCGACCTCATAGGAAAATGCATTGAAGGGATGCAAATGAACTGAGTGAGCTACCTCGTCAACCAGTTAGAGAAACACTGTTGTGAAGCTCAGGATCAAGGCTATGAGTTTCATTTTAGCTAGTTTTTGATCCTCATTTCCTTCATTGCTTGGGAGATTCCAGAAGGAGCGACCTTCCATGAAATTGAGTTGTCTGAACCACTAGCTGCGAAGTTCACTACGCTCTAGTATTCAAGCGACATGGAAAAAGAATGGTATTCAAACACGGTGTTCCACACCTATTATCTGTAGCTCAAGAGGGCCATTGAATCTTTCCCTCACATGACGCCAAATACACTGCATCGGTTCAGACCACTTGCGAAGTTCTGCGCAGACAGGCACTTCATCTATATCACTGCGTGCGAAGACAAACACAAAAAATATCTCCGTTCCTATTACAAACTCACAGAGGAGGACATGGAAGAAATAACCAGGGAATAACCTGCAGAGTTCCTTGTACCAGTTGACCGGGCATAAATCTCTGAGCCTGACCTCATCGGAATCCTTATGGTCACTCGCGAAGAATATTATGCACCTAGCTGCAGCAAGAAGAAAAAGAAGGAAGTGGTACAAGAATTGAGCAGTGCATCAAAGGAAACACCACTAGATTCACCTGAAGGGGGAGGAGGTGATGAAGTAGAAAAAGAAGAGGATGAACTAGAAGAAGAGAAGCAAAAGTAGGCAAAGTAACACGGCCTAATGATCCAATGACATAGAGAGAAACATCCAAGAAAAGAAAGTGTTCCCCGAAGAAACCTTCATCGAAGAAGAAATCAAAAGCCACTAAACCTCCATTCCACACTATGCTCATGGTGGATGACATTGACCTTATCATTGTGGTTGTATCTAATACATTAAACAACATCTTGCAGTGAAGCAAAGCCAAATAGGAGACAATGTTTGACAGGATCGAGGCAGATCTCAAAGGGGTACAACAGGATCTTTATTCGAGCTACACATTGCCTACTGCACCGTTGTCAACAGGGGACATAAAAGTAGGAGATGAGCCTGCCCAACTACGTAGACTAGTAGACTCGACAGAGGATCGCCTTTGTCATGTACAGGAGGAAAAATAACAAGCCATAGAGTCCCTGAAGCAAGAAAAGGAAGAAGCCATAGAGCAACATCAGGTTGCACAACAAGAAAAAGACGACCTCTAGGTAAATTTTGCAGAGGATAGAGCACAGATCCAGAATGAGAAAGAATAGATTCTCACAAAGAAAATAGAATTCAAGGAAGAAGTCACCAGATCACTTCGCTCTGTGCTGAGCCTCGCACAGATAGAAGAAGACTAAGTGGAGAGCCAAGTAGGGAAGCTTGCAGAAGCCATTCAACAACTCCAAGAACGAATAGAAGAACTGGAACTACAAGCCGTGCCAAGCACTCTGCAGGAACTGCGAGATCAGAGAGAGGAAACTGCCAGGAGCGTAGTTGAAAGAATCAAGGAATTGGCCTTGGAATGCAAGCAACTCAGCAGTCAAAGTGCGTAGACCTATGAGTGCCTTGCAAAGGACCTTGAACTAAGGACATTGGAGTCATAGCTCCAGGAGGAAAAGAAACAAGCAACAACAGTGCAAGCACAGTTGAAGCTACTATCACCAGTTGAGAGGATGAAAATGTCACAGGAACAATGCACAGCTCATAAACATGTCCATTCCATCTGGAGTAAAGTCATGGAAGTGACCCATAGGTTCCAGCCAGTGTAGGATGAAGCTTGCACACTTTTTGAGGAGATTGAAGGACAAGGTGCACAACTAGAACAAGTAGTCACCATGGTAGAACAATGCTTGGAAGGACCGGTGGCTGAGAAAGTTATTCAAGAGTTTTTTGAGCAGGAGGCTTTGGCAAAGAAGCAGGTCGAGGTAGCTCGAGCCAAGCTCAAGGCCTTTGAGGCAGAGTTACCCAAATCAGAGTGACTTGGGACGAGTCACAGGTGAGTGTTGGGGGGATGTTGGCCCTTGACCAGGTTTTGTGGAAACATTGGTCATGTTTGACCAATTTTGGGGACTTCGACAGGCTGGTTGAAGACGAAGTGCCAGGAAAAGCGGAGATCACGAGATCTCACCCCCTTTTATGGGATTTTTGGGATTAGGGTTTATGTAACGGGTATGGGATGTCAACCCATGGGTTTACCCATGTTTAGGCCCCACTTATAATGTATAAATAGATATCTAGGCGATGTAAGAAAGCATGGGATTAGTAGAGAGACCTAGTAGAATCGTCTTAGTGTAGAGTTAGAGGCTTTATGCATACTATGTGTTAATACTTGTAGAGAAAGGTGCAATTGATTATAAGAAGCTTGTGTGCAGACTATGTAAGAAGGCTTTGTGTTGTGACCTAACTCGGGAAGTAGGATCTAGCGAGCTGCGTGCAGATATTTTGTCCTATGCAAAGTTGGTTTTGAGGCTCTGTGCATGTATGGAGATTGACAGAAGATAATAAAGAAGACGAAGAGTTGGTGGACGTAGCCCCACGCTGGGGGTGAACAACGTATATCTTGTGTTATGGTTGCTTTGTGTGATTGATGTGATTTATGCTTAGTGTTGTCATATTTATGTATGTTAGATGCATCTGATATAATAGCTTAGTACTTAGTAATGTGAATGAATGCTAGATATTCTCTATTTCTATGCGCTAAGTGCCTGGATGTGTTAGATCTTGTTGATTACTGTGTTGTTCTGTAATTAGGGTTTTACCTATGATGTGAATAAGGGTTAAATGATAATGAATGTTAACTTCTAAGTGCTCTGTTAAGTACTATAATCACATATCTATGTCCCAGCTAGGTTGCAGACACTTAATTCCTGCAACCCCCTTGCCTCTACCTTGGGTGAGAATTCATTTGCTTCACAGGTGTTTTCGAAAGGGCCGATAGTTAGGGTTTTTCTGGTGCGTTGTTGAAGCGTAGAACCCTGGGTCCACCCTTGTGCCAACAATTGTTACCACACACATGTTTTCCTTGTAGGAAACAAGAAATCCTTCGGTTAATTTCACAATTTTAATTTTGAGTGAAATCACCTTGTGTCTTGTCGACTTGTTGCTTGGGTGCTTGGGTATAGTCTTCATGTATTTATTGATAGATAATTCGGTCTCCTGTTGTGAGGGATTTAGCTTGGGTTAAAGGTCTAGATATGTTATTTTGCACCATGGTTACTGTCACGCCTATCACCTTGTGATGACATGATCCCTGATGAGGGGATCATTGCATGCCCTGATGGATAGATATGAATGGTAACCTGGCTAGAGTCTTGTGCTTCCCGATGTGGGAATATTGTTCATTTTAATTGATGCTGGTACTTGGTTCTGTAACTCCTTAATACGATTGTTTTTTCACACCATAGAGGTTTATAGTTACTGGTCGTCAAAGTCATGTCGGGTTTGTTGATGTTGTCCTTTAGCCTGTAGGCGTTGTCTTGCTTGTGTCAGGTGGGTAGACATTTTTATATTTCCATTGATTATCACATATTTTGTCCAGTTGCATGTTATGCTAGCATGTTGGGTCATTGTTTTTTGTTGCCTGAATGTGTAATTTGTGTTCGTCATCAAGTTGTGTTGATTAATTGTTGTCGTTGATTGCCTTCCTGCTTAAAACAAAAAAAATAAAATTGCACTTTCTTTGGATCACATGTAGTCATAACGATGGGGTTCGTTACATATGGTATCAGAGCTGGTCGATCGACGACTTGGGATCACTATGAATTTCGTTAATTTGATATTTGATTATAATGTTGCTAATTAAGTTGACTTGTATTCGTGTAGGTAATCATGGTTAGAGGACGTCACGAAGGCAGAGGACGAGGTGTTAGGGGAGGAGTCATGACACCTCTAGTAGCATCCACGCTCGAGGGGTATAACCCCCAAGGAGATGAATAGGTTGTCGGGCATGAACATATAGCTGTGGGTGATAGGAAAACATCTCAAATATGTTTCCAAACACTTGTTGACAACTTCAGTTTGACCATCCGTTTGGGGATGATAAGCTGTGCTAATATGCAATTGGGTGCCTTGTAGCTTGAACAGTTCTTGGAAAAAATTGTTGTTGAAAGTTGGGTCGTGATTAGAAACAATAGAATGCGGCATGCCATGAATATTGAAGATCTGATGAATGAAAAGTTGAGACACAGTGGATGCTGTAAATGGGTGTTGAAGAGCACAAAAGTGAGCATACTTGGAAAGGTGATCAACTACCACCATGATGACTGATTTATTTCCCGATTTAGGTAAGCATGTAATAAAATCCATAGAGATATCCCTCCAAATAGCAGGTGGAATCAGAAGTGGTTGTAGTGTGTCAGGAGATTTGACTGTTTCTCCCTTGTTGCGTTGACACACATCACATTCAACCATAAAATTACGAACATCTTGTTTCATAACATCCCAGAAAAAAGAACGTTTGACCCTGTCATAGGTTTTGGTAAACCTAGAGTGCCTAGCTATGGGTGTAGCATGAAGCTCTAAAAGTATCGTGGATTTAAGTTTTGACTATTTACTTAAATACAAATGACCTTTGTATCGAAGCTCATCATGGAGCCAAGAGTACCCTGGGAAAACTGGAGAATTGGACTGCATTTGTTGTATCATATGCAAACTTTTGGGATCATGTAGCCATTCCTGGCGAATGGCTTGTAGCTAATATGGTACAATGAAGGAGAGAGAAAAAATGGAGCCTTCATCTTCATATTTTTGGGAAAGTGCATCTGCAACCACATTGTCTTTTCCTTTCTTGTAAATGATCTCATAATCATATCCAAAGAGCTTAGTCACCCATTTTTGTTGCTCTGGGGAAGAAATGCATTGTTCTAGAAAATACTTGAGGCTTTGATGATCTGTCTTAATTTGGAAGCATTTCCCCAATAGATAAGGGCACCACAGATCAACGACATGAAAAATAGCCAAAATTTCCTTTTCATAGATTGATTTTCCCAAATTTTGTTCAGATAGTTGTTTGTGGGTAAAGGCCAAAGGCCGACCCTCTTGCATAAGGACAACACCAATACCTTTCCATGAAGCATCACATTCCAGGACAAAGGCCTTAGTGAAATCAGGAAGGGCTAGGATTGGAGTGGTGCACATGGCCATATTCAAGGTTTGAAAATCCCAAACAACTGTTGGAGTCCAAGTGAAAGAATTCTTTTTAAGGAGTGTAGTGAGAGGTGTCACAATCTTTCCATAATTCTTAACAAACTTGCGATAATAACCTGTTAAGCCCAAAAATCCATGCAAGCTTTTGAGAGTCTTTGGGTGAGGCCAGTCTTTCATAGCTTCAATATTTTTAGGATCCACCCTGATTCCATCCTTGAAAACAAGATGACCCAAGTACTCGACCTCCAAGGCGCCAAAAGGACATTTAGATTGTTTTAGGAAAATTTGGTGTTGAGAGAGTAGATGGAGAACTCGGTCCACATGAACAAGATGGTATGTCTAGGTTTTTCTATAGATGAGGATATCATCAAAGAAAACTAAGACAAAATGATGGAGAAAAGGACGAAAGACATGATTCATGAGGCTTTGGAAGGTGGAGGGGGCATTACACAAGCCAAAGGGCATGACCAAAAACTCATAGTGGCCCTCATGAGTTCTAAAGGAAGTCTTAGGAATGTCTTACTCTTTCACATGGATCTGGTGGTAGCCAGATCAAAGATCAAGTTTAGTAAAGAACTGGGTGCCACTCAATTCATCCAATAGGTCATCAATGACATGAATGAGAAATTTGTATTTAATGGTGAGTTTGTTGAGGGCGTGAAAGTCAGGACACATGCACCAAGAACCTTCTTTCTTCAGGATCATGACCACAGGAGAAGAGTAGGGGCTCGTACTAGGGTGGATAATTCCCGCGTTTAGCAATTCTTGAACCATTTTCTCAATTTCATTTTTTTGGGAAAAGGGGCGACAATAGGGAAAAATATTGGGAGGAAGGCTTCTTGGCACAAGGGGAATGGAATGATAATGAACACCACGGGAAGGAGGGAGTCCCTGGGGAGTGGAAAAGACCACTTGATGTTTAGAGAGGATGGATTGGAGGTCTTGCAGCACAGAGGGCATCTAAGTTGCTTGTATGGCATGGAGTTGGGAAATAATGCTAGAATGACCTTTTTTGAGAAGTTTTTCCATGCGATGGGAACTAATGATCTCAGGTGAATCGGCGGTGATGCCTTGGAACTTATATTTTTGGCCATGCAGGTCGAATTGCATGGTTAATTCCTTAAAATCCATGATAATAGGACCCAAAGTCTTTAGCTAGTCTGCACCCAACACAATTTTACAACCACCCATGTCGATAGAAAACATATGAGATTTCAGGTGGTAGTCACCAATTTGGAGACATAGATTTTCACAACATCCTCCACATTTCATGGAGCCACCATTGGAAATCATGATTTGGAAATTATTGACTGCATCGATATATCAATGAGTTTCTTGGGCAATGCGACAATGAATAAAATTATGGGTGCTTCTACTATCAACAAGAATGATGACCTTCCTATGCTTGATGTAACCAATTAGCTTGAGGGTTTGGGGAGTAGAGAAGC
>SNQJ01S0288927.1:0-10847 GCA_010110895.2 Picea sitchensis | reverse complement strand
TGTGAACCCTACAAACAAAAAGTCTAATAGATTTTAAATTAGCATTGATTTTATGGGATTTTTTACGTCACGGGGTATGAAGGTGAAATTGATGATGTGTAAAGACTCAAAGCAAAAACGAATGAAAAAAGCTGGAAACAAAAGACTTTTACTAAATGCAAAAATCAACAACTTTTCACAAAGAAATACATCTTTTTCTTTTCAATTTTTCTAAGATCTCATGCAACAAACATAAAGGAATTTCGCTCGAATACGAGCTACTTATGATCTAAATGCACTGCAACAAGCTTATGAACCAAAATACTTCTCCCTAGATATTAATGTAGAAACACAATGCTAAAACAAAGAAGAAAATGAAAAGATTTTGTTTTTCTCTCTTTTTTTGTATTTACGTGCTAATCAAGCAACAAAGGGAAAATACCGACAAGCCTAAAACCAATAAAAAAATAAAAATTCCGGCTTAAAGAGCATATTGCAAAGAATCAGAGCAAAGACACACAATGGAAATCAAGAAAGCATAGAATCTTACGCTTGTCTAAAAACCATAAAACAAAATTTTCTTTTTTATCTTTTCTATCAACTATCAACTAAGAAAAAACAGGCTAAGGGTAAGAGGCCCTAACCTACTAACTGTTCAACCCTAGACTCAAACACCTCAGAGGAACACTTCTCACCATAGGAGGGGATGACTGCCCCACCCTGATTGAAAAGCAGCCTGTCAAGCATACTACTGTCACTGAAACAACACGCATGTGAACGCGTGTTGAGCTAAACCAGAGCACATGTACACGCGGTCTGACCTTGTACAGGCCGCGTGTATATATAAACTCTAAGGAAAAAATAAACACAGGCAGCCCAGACTAGGAAGAGGCCTCTGGTATTGATAAACAGGGTCTCTTGAAGGTTTGGATTCTTCTTCTAACCAGAAAAGAAAAATAATTGCAAGGAATAACAAAATGCAATAAAGCAAACTGAGACAAGACTGTGAACTAGAAAGATTCAGACAGGATCCATAAAACCCCCTGAGAATGTATAATTCTGACAGGGAAGATGAGGACTGCCTCTCAAGCTCTCTGAACTCCTACACGCTACTGAAACCTCTACAGCTAGCGTTCACACGCGGGCTGCAAGAGATTAGGGCACGGGTACACACGTGCAGGCCTTCTGTAGGCCGCGTGTACCTATGTGTGTCACGAAAATTGTCATCAAGCAATAGTCTGGGAAAAATGGTATAAAGAACCAGTCTCCCTTCTAGCTCAGGCCTTATAGAAAAAGGAAGACAAAGAAACAGAAAATCTAATCTCTTAAACTACCCAAAAACTCAACTAAATCCGGAAACCCTAAAGAGTATCTTCCCCAGTATGGTCGCGAACTCTGTTGTTGGGAAAAATACCCTACGGACTAGCAAACTAGGGTCAGACTTGCATGAATATTTTGACCGTAAAGAAATTACTTTTTAACCTACCACCCAAAACTTAAACCCCTCTTTCACAATACATGCATGGAAATGAACTACTAACCTTTTTACTGATGTTTGGTGTAGATCCTCTGTTGCGCTTTGCCCGCTTGCTTACGCTGCTCCTTCCAAAGATAATCCTGCAATCAAGACAAACCACTACACATGCATGCTATTTTTCTACTTGAGGGTTATAAATTAAGCCCAAATTAAGCAAACCATAGATAACTCATGCATTGGGATGGGAAAAGTATTTATTATTATTTGAACAATGAATCAACTTACAATTAAAGTCGCGACCGACCACCGCTCCTTGATCCTGATCCTGGGATCCTCCTCTTCTGTCCTCCAACTGCTTTGCATTAATTCTCCTTTGGCTTGAGGAAAGGCTAAAGGGTTGGGATAATGGATTCGGAAAATGGGCAGAGTTTCTTCGCTATCTTTTTCCTCCTTCAAATGGTGCCCCTACCCCTTCTTTTATAGGCTAGAAGGAGCTAGGGTTTTGGACGAACTCTCATCCATGCATGGCTGGGAGTTTCAGTTAACTGACCCATATCTTTTTGTTCCATCGGAAACTTTCCTATTTTTGTGTTTTGTTAGGTACACGCGGGCTATAGTGAGCCTGCCAGCATGTACACATGTTCAGTAATGGGTTAGGGCGCGTGTGCCTTGACCCAAGAGGATTTTCAAGAGTTTGTTCAGCATAGTTTTGGCAAGGAAGGGATATGAGTTGGCTTGATGCCAGGTAGGCATGTGTGGTGCAATTTAGGGTTATAACACTTGCTTGATCCTTTGCTGATGATCCTGAATTTTGTCCCTTACTTCCTCTCTGGCCTGCTGGACTTCTACCAGTTGATGAATCCTTCTGATCATATCATTGGGCTCTTCTTGATAATCCTGGAAGAATTTCACTACGGGAATGGCCAGCTGAGAAGGGAAAATAGCTTCAGCTCCATAAACTAACTGGAAAGGGGAGATGCCTATAGATCTCTTTTTAGTCACCCGATCAGCCCATAGAGCGAATTTCAACTTTGAATTCCAAGCCTTTTTCTTGTCCTCCAATAATATTTTGATGATCCTTATGAGACTTTTTTTGGAGGATTCTGCTAAACCATTTCCCTAGGGATAGTATGGAGTGGAGTGAATCAGCTTGATTTTGAATTGCTCACAGAACTTAACCAGCGGTTCAGCCTTGAGTGAGGTTGCATTATCTGTAATGATCTTCCTTAGGCAACCGAATCTTGTGATGAGGTATTCCAGGAATCCAATGATTACCTTGTGGGAAGCACTCCTAGTGGGGATAGCTTCGATCCAGTTAGTAAAGAAATCTGTGGCAGTCAGGATCCATCTGTGCTGCCCACTGGAAGCAAGGTGTATTTCTCCAATAAAATCTAGGCCCCATTGCTGGAAAGGTCCCGAAACAACTACAGGCTGTAAAGGCAGAGACCTGAGTTGCTGCTTTCTTGAATATCTTTGGCATGTGATACAGGCTCTAACTCCTCTATGGACATCAACGAACAAGGTGGGCCAGTAGTACCCCTCTCTGAGAATTTTGTGGGTTGTAGTCTTCTAGGAATGGTTCCCTCCACACAAGCCGCTGTGAAATTCAACCATGATTCTGTCGGCCTCTTGTGGATCCATGCATTTTAAAAGCACCCCAGGGGGTCTTTCCAGTATAAAATTTGATCAATAAGGCAGTACCTGCCTGCCCTGAGCTTCAAATCTCTTGCTTTGTTTCTTTGCAGGCCATCTGGGGGCCGCGACTCCTGCAAAAAATATATGACATCCTTATACCAAGGACATCGAGCCAATGGGGTCTCTCTTTGAGGGTCTATTTCAGACAACTGACCCCGTTGAATTCCTGAGCATTTGTTCATGAAACTTACCCCCAAATCTTGGCAATTGGCTTCAGCTAGCAGCTTGGCTAAGCATTGACCTTTGATCAATTTGGTAGGCCTTATTTCCAAGTCAAACTCTAGGATCTTGGCTATCCATTTACTTCTCCTCCCATCTATGTTGGGATGTACCAGGATGTCCTTCACAGAGGTTGAAGGAACATAAGAGGTCACCTTTGAGTGCAAGACATAGAATCTGAAAGACTTAAGAGCTTTCACTAAAGCATAGGCCTATTTTTCCATGATTTCATACCTGAGCTCTGCATCTCTTAATGCCTTGTTGAAGAAGGCGATAGGTTGCTCTCTCCCTTCCTCATTTTTCTGTAGCAAGACCACTGCTACTGTATCAAAATAAGTGAAAGAGAAGATTAGGAAATCTTTGGAATAGTCGGGACTGATCAACACAGGTGCCTCAGTCAATGATCTTTTTATCTGGACAAAATATTCCCTAGGTTCGACCGTCCATTTTACTTTGTTTCCCTTCTTGAGCATAGTTGTGATGTGTTTCACCAGTTCAGCAAAATTCGAGACGAATCTCCTCAGAAAATTAATCTTCCCCAAAAAGGCTCGAATTTCCTTCTTTGACCTGGGAAGTGATAGGGTCTGAATTTTCTCCACTCTGCTAGGATCAATCCTCACTCCTTCCGCTGATACTATATGGCCTAACAGCTTCCCCTCCTCCATAGAAAATAAATATTTCTTGGGAATTAGGGAAAGGTCGAACCTCCGACACTTCGAAAAAACCTTTCTCAGGTGATAGCAGTGCTCTTTGTCAGACCTAGAGAAAACTATTATGTCATCCAGATAGATCACCACAAACCTATCTTTCTCCCCGATGAAGGCTATGTCCATGACTCGCTGAAATGTCTCTCCTTCATTCATCAGTCCAAATGGAATTTTGGCATACATGAATGTGCCCCAAGGGGTGGTGAAGGTTGTCTTTTCTCTGTCTTCAGGCATGACTGATATCTGATTATAGCCAGAAAAACCGTCGATCATGGAAATCCTAGATGCACCGGTTACCCTCTGCAATATGTTCTCCATGTTGGGCAGGGGATAATTGTCTTTCTTTGAGCTCCTGTTCAGGTTCCTGAAGACGACACAGAGCCTGATTTCACCTCTTTTCTTCCTTACTGGAACCAAATTGGCCACCCAATCAGAATATCTCAAGGGGACGATGATCCGGGCCTCTAACAACTTCTTCACTTCTTTCTCCATGACAGGCAGCAACATGGGATTTATCTGTCTTAGCTTCTTCCTGAATGGCTTATCCCCTTCCTTTAGTGGGATTTGTGTTCAATGACAGATGTATCATACGTCTTGAGGTATTCGTAGGTCCATGCAAACACATCAGCAAATTCTTTCATCAAGTCAGTATATCCGGCCCTCTGCTCTGTGGTCAAATGCCTTGACAGCTTGACAAATTTAGGCTCCTCCTATGTGCCAATGTTGCACTCGGATGTATCATCATATTCATCCGAAAACCTATCCTTTACAGCCACATCATTCCCATCGAACAATCTTTCTAAAGTAATAACTCCCCTCGAAATGTGATTGCTAGGCAGCTGAATAATCTGGTGGTTAGCAATTTTATTTAAAAACACCTCGGGGTGAGGGTTATCTTCTGTATCAGGATCCTGATCAATGTGAAACACAGAAAATTCATCAACAGAATGGAGAAAATTCTCGATTTCCAGATCATCCTCGAATACCTTCCAATTCTTGACATTGTCTGGTATAGAGGGCCTATATTTTATCTCAACATCATATTTGGCCATAGGCGGCTGAGGGACCTTGAACTGGCTAGTTGATATGGTCAAAGAATCAGCCACAACATTATCCTCCCTTGGAATAAAAGAGATGTTGAAGGCTGAGAACAAATTTTCGATTAGGTCCCATACTCCATTTCTGTAATTTTTGAGTCGAGGGTGCTTAGCCTGATAAGCGTTTCTGATCTGTTGGACCACCAACTCTGCATCTCCGAACACTGCTATCTCCTGAATTCCCATTTCCCTTGCAGCGCTTAATCCTAGAAGAAGGGATTCATACTCTGCCACATTGTTGGTGGTTTCAAATTCTAATTTGTATGACAGAGAAACGGTTTCCTGGGTAGGTGACACAAAAAACACCCCAGCACCAGCGCCTTCCCTGGAGTAGGCTCCATCAAAAAACATTTTCCAAACAGGGGTGATGGAGGGAGGAAGTCCATGAGGAGTGGTGGACTGCTTTCTGAGTTCAAGAGGAGGCTCGAGAGCATGAGTGAGTTGCAGTAAACTGGAACCTAAATCAGTGTCCAAGGTGAAAATGGGATGGTTGGTAGGATTGGCTTCATCACTGATTATATAGGCCAGTTGGGCTTCTCTGTAAAGTCTTCTATGCTCTCCTCCAAACATTGGGATAGTAGCATATGTGAGGTCCATCTGTAAGGTTCCCCCCAGCCTTTTTATCCAAGATCTTGACAAAAACATACCGAACTTGGGGGGGACATCAACCACTACAATATCCATGACCACACTTTTCATAGGCAACTGAAACAAGGTCACGACCAGGTCTTTGATAACCCCGAGACATTTAACTTTCTTGGAGTCAAAGGAATATAGGTAATGATAGGCTCGGGTGACTTCTAGTCCTAGTTCTTCCATGATAGTTTTGGGCATGAGGTTGTGAGAAGCCCCAGAATCTGCGGTACCTTGTCATTTATGTTCAAGGAGGTGTAGAAGGGAGGGGATGAGTCATTCCTGTCTTCTACCATAGGACCTAGAATAACTGCAGGATTTTCATCTTGCAAATTGATGGAGTCTATGGNGGGAAGGCTTGAGACTTCAGACTATAAAAGCTCAAAGAAGTGTTTCTTGAACCCTTCATGTTTAATCAATTCAGTTAGGGGCATAGGGATTCTAATTTTTTGAATTTCATGCTTGAAATTAAAAGAAGATGAGAGCTTTGGGATTTCTCTTATTTCGGGAACATGACTCTGGACTATGGGAGAGAGGGGTTGGTGATTTTTATCTTTGCGACTGTCTGCTACTTCATTAGTATATTTCTCTGTTCTAGTGGACTGCTCAGGATCATCAGGTGTTACTGTCTTCTTCTGAGACCTCAGGTCATACCTGCCTTGGCGGCCACTAGTCTTGTTTTCCTTGCTTAGTTCATTTAGCTGACTGTTCATGAGAGACTCCTCATATGCTGATTGAGTCAGATGAGGAAAAGGATGAGTTTCTCCGAAGCAATGGATTTCAGGATCAAGCTCACCTGTTTCCCCCTCTTCTTCCTCGGCCATAAAATTGTTTTGGAAAGGGGCCTGAATCTTCTGGTCTTCTCTGTCTCTTCCCCTCTCCCTTTGCACGGTTGGGGAAGTGATATTGTTTGGCCTCCTGAAACCTCCTTTTTTTTCGGCGCTCTGAGGGCCCTTGTATGCTTGCCTCCCTTCCACCTTTATCCTCTCCATCTCTGCGAACAGAGACTTCACCATCTTGGTTAGTTCATCCACTTGAGAGTGGGGCACCGATGGGCTAGAAGTTGAGGTTTCGGATATTCCCTTTCTTTTGTTTGCGTCAGCCTTGTTCCTCAGTCTATCAGCTACTAATACATTGGATTCCACTTCTATGGCCGCATCTTGCATTTGGGCTAAGGAGGTGGCTCTTCTTTCTCTCAAAAAAAGACAGAAATCGGGGCCAAACGCACTAGCATAAGAAATTTTGGCCGAGGCTTCTGAGGGTTTTATTTCAGCAGGGATCTTGTTATACATCTTATTGAATCTTTTGGAGAAGTTGAAGATAGAATCTCCATCCAACTTCTTCAAAGATCCGAACTCTGTCATGTAATACATGAAATCTTTCCTATTGCCCCACTGCCTCAGGAAAGAACTATCCAGGGCTTCGATTCCAACAATAGATCTGGGGGCCAATCCTCTAAACCATTTCCTCACCTCGCCATCCAGGCTCTAGATGAAGACTCTCATCTAGACATCTTCATTTTCAATGTTGAAGTTGTCTGCATAACTGTAAAAAGTAGCCAAGTTCTCTTCAGCAGTTACATCCCCTTCCCCAATGAACTTGGGCATGTATTTCAAGTAATCTTCAGCAGGGAGAAGATTCATCGGATGAGGTAGGATTAAGGGGGAATATCTAGAAGTGACTATGGCGTCCATTCTATTCAGAGGGGGATTAGCACCAACCATAGGACTATTAGGTGGAGGAGAACTTGGAGGAGAAGGAGTTCGTGAAGGGGCTACTGGGAGTGAGTCTCGGAGTGGAGTGGGAAACAAGAGGGGATTTAAGGAGAAGGCTAACGAGCTCAAGTCAACAGGTGCTCCTCTTTTCATAGGAGTGGTAAAAATAGGCATGGGGAAATATTCCACGGTCCTGGGTCTATGCTAGGGTACATCTTCGGAGGAGAGGGGAGTGACAAGGGTTTCTCCCTCCAATCCCAGACCAGGAGGGGAAAACTCAGCAGGAACACTCCCAAAATTCAGGAAATGGGAAACCTCTTAAGGAGACCTATTAAGAAACTGAGGAGGAGAGAATGGAGTTCTTACAGAAGGGGATGGCAGATTACCTGTTTCAACGGTGGAAGCTTCTCCTTCAGGGGCCTTTCCTTTTGTGAGAACCACCTCTGGATCAGTTTCAGGTGTAGCTAGAGGCAGTTGTGGATGAGACCGCGTGTGTCTGCCTATGAAATTCAAAATTAATAGAGTAGGTTTTCCCCAACGACATTGTCACAATGGAGTCACCAGGTGCACAGTAGCAATCTTCAAAGGCTCTGATACCCGATGCACCTTCGGAATTAGAATTTCAATGTCGTTCAATCCCGGGGAAAATTTTCAACTTCGTCCCCGGCAACGGTGCCAGAAATGTTAGCGTCAGAAGTCACCCCTGGATTACAGTAGGAGCATATCCCGACGCCCGTCAGTTTATGTCACGATTTTCTTAATGTGGGTAATCAAATGGAGGTTAACTCAAACGATGTGGTTCCAACTCCAAAACTAGGCTAGGCATGCATGGGCAAGTGAGGTCTTAGATAACTTTAGACAGTGAGTTGTAGTAAGGGTGAGTAGGGGAAAGACTTGTATCAGAGCGATGCAAAGGTATGTCATAAACATTAGGTTCCTAACAGACTGTTGAAGAATACATCTAAACGCAAGATCTTCTTACACTCAAACACAAAAAACCAGAGAAAACAATAGTGCCACAATAAATCCTTTATCACAACATAATTGCCCTAATTCATGTGAATCATTCGATCATGAACTCTCTTAGCATAAGATGAAAACCAGATGGAGTGAGAAGATTGTTTGTCATTAAACAAGAAATCTTACATGCCAATTCATAACTAGAGAACTAGATTCTGTGCTAAAACTTTACAATCGGGAGCCTCTCTCTACCATCGATACCTTCAAAATGAAAAAACTAAGTACATATACTTGGGAAGATCTTCCCAATAGAGGCGTGCTCGCCCTCCAAGGCGTAGTGTCTCTTCAATCAATCTTTGGGCAGAAGTCCTTCGTCAGACTTCTCCTTAAATTCGCATGGCCTTTGCAGTTGAGGAGTAGCTGAGCCAGTAAATGTTGAGCTAGCGTGCACAGACCTCCTCCGACTGGTCGAGAACTCGGCATGGCTTCTCTAGAAAAATGGGTACACAGGACCCTCTTGAGCAGTCCGCTTGCTAGACCCTCCATTCTTCGCATTTAATGAATGAGGAGAGGTTTCAACCACCCTTTCTCACCTTCATTTACTCCAAGTGAAAACTAGGACTGAGGTCGGATCAAATGGCACTTGGAGGTCACAGTAATTCCTTCTGTGAATCATACACGACGCCTTCGACCCTTCCTGAACTACTCTTTTCTTTCGCAAGTGACCACGTTCTTATCCCCAAGGTGCCCTTGACGTTCGCAAATGGGAAGGAGTTGGTCCTTGCTTCTTGAAATCACGATGAGGGAAGGGACGATAGAACTTAATCGCGCATTGCATACCCCTCTTTTGATCGGATGGCCCAGAACACTTTCAACGATACTATGGGCCCGTCATTAAAATTACTTTTCATTTCGTGATTCGCGAGTTGGAGACCCTTGGTTCCTCTTCTTCAACTCCCGCTTCCCGAGGCGGTGATACGGTCAGGGCTCCCTTTCTGGTCAGCGCTCTCCATATGTAACCGTTGGCTAGGGCCCAAGTACTAGCGCCTCTCTCTACTCATGGCCTCGCGAGTTGGAGTATCAGACTTTGGCATTCTCCCTTCGCAAAGTCCCGAGATGCGATGGTCAACGACGGTTGACCTCCTCCGAACACTTTTCGTAACTCAGAATCTCGCGCAACCGAAGGGATGTGATCGGCCCTTCGAACTCATGAACCCCGAGATCGAGAAATAACACTACGGTTGAACTGCTTGCGATCAACGGCCCTCGTAACTTCGTAAGTGCCTCCCGAAGGATTCTGACCGTTGACTTCCTTAAAACTTTTAGCGCTATACTTGACGCGACTCGGTTACCCATAAATCGTTGTTCTGCTACGTCGCTGAATCCTTTCCGCTGAAGAATGAAATGCCCCCTCGCTTGATTTTAAGTCCGAAAAGGAGTTATTTTGTGTGTTGTGCTTGGGCTCTTCTCGTGCAACCTACAGACCCGGATATCCCTATGCCAAAGAAAATTAATGTTGCTAACAAGCTCAACACAAGAAACATGGTTGGTATGTTGACAATGGTTGTTCAAAGCACATGAAAGATGATAAGGATAAGGTTATAACATTGAAAAAAGAAAGAGATGGGTTATTCTATTTTGGAAACGACAACTCAACCAAAATTATTGGAAGAGGCATAGTGAAGATTGTAAGTAAGGATGCCAAGGCAGAAAATGTTCTACTAGTGGAAGATATGAAACAAAATATTCTGAGTGTAATCCAAATGTGTGACCAAGGTCAAAAAATTCTCTTTGATTTACAGAAATGTGAGATAAGAAAAGAACATTCAGGTAGAGTGGTGGCTACAACTCTGAGAAATCCAAGCAACATATATGTACTAAATGAAATTGGAAAGGAAAAGTGTTGATTAGGAAAGGAATATGAAGTTTGTCTATGGAAAAAAATAATGGGTCACATAAATTTTGATAATATTGTTAGGTCGTCAAAAATGAAGCATTCATAGAAATTCCCCAGATCATGAATGCAACAAATACATTGTGCAAACATTGTCAACAAAGAAAGAAAACCAAGACCAAGTTCAAATCAAAGGAATACTCGACAACAAAACCGCTAGAATTTGTGCATATTGATCTAGTTGGACCAACTAGAACAAAGGGGTTGAAAGGTGAGCAGTACTTTATGCTATTGAGTGATGACTATACAAGAATTACTATATTTTTTATTCTTAGGAAGAAGTCAGAGGCATTAGAGAACTTCAAGATGTACAAGGAGATGGTTGAAAATGAAATAGATTCGAAAATCAAATAGACAATGGATGAGAGTTTACTTCAAAGGAATTTATGGACTTCTGCAGTGAGCATGGGA